>JASMMZ010000009.1:12103208-12119238 GCA_038502455.1 Anisogramma anomala | reverse complement strand
CTCTCTCTTACTCACACACACACACACACACACACACACACACAACATGCAGGCTGTCCCGAGGGGCTCGCGTAGAGGCTTGGCCGATCGTGCCTGCGCCGCCCACGGGACAGCCCGCCCATTCGAACGAGAACGACGGACTGCGATGGCACCTCGGATGCTGCACGGTTGGCACCATCTGCCAGGGTGTGGCCGGCCGTGTGGGGGTGGATGGGGGTATGGCCACGCAAGCACACCCCGCTGGAGGCAACGATCGGTCCGTGGCGAGATTGGCGAGCGGCCGCACCGCGCTGCGAGATCGTTCTGCGATGCAACCTTGGCACGCCGTGCGGTGTGTGTGTGTGTGCGTGTGCGTACTGGGGCCCATGCAGGCAAGCAGGCGAAGAAAGGTACGGGACCTACTTCCGGGCCACAACATCGGAGCCAAGCGCACTGCCATCTCATGGCGGCCCGTTGGTCCTTGATGCAGGGACACATCCGCGACCATGCCTCCTGCTCCTGTCGCATGGTAGGATTCAGGAACCACGATAACAAAACGCCATCGCGACCAGGCATGTCTTACTTGTATGCGCGCCGCCCGCGCTATGCCGCATGGAGCCTCCTCTTGCTCCACCACCACCACCACCACTACCAAGCCAGTCAGCTCCATTGGACAGATGCACACACTATATATTAGTCACAAACATAGGAGCAAGAGGAGCCAGCTCCGACTCCAACCAGATCCACGCTCCACCCACCCGACGAGGCTTTCCTGCTGTCCGTCGGCGGTTGCTGCCAGATTTCTCTGATCGACCACCTCGACAATCACGGCTTTTAGCCTGTCATCGGCGGGCGAGTGTCCCGTCCTACGAGCCAAAACGCATCCACCAGTCATCCCCCGGGCGAAGAAACGATCGCAGCAATGGCCAACGACCATCACCAGGCCCACGAGCGGCACCAGGCTGGCAGCAGCAGCACCACCACCATCACCACCACCGCCGCCGCCGCATTCCCGCCACCAGCCCACGCCCTCCCCCTCCACACAGCGCAGCCCCCAGGTGCAGGATCATCGTCACAGCCCCTTGCCGCCACCCACGGGCCAGACGCGTGGGGCGGCGGCACGGACGGCGCGTCGCCCTTTGGCCTGGGCCCGCTGGCACTGTTCCGCCACGCGCCGAAGACGGCCTTGGAGGAGGCGACGGGCCCATCGCCGCCGCACCCGCCGCTGACGGGCCGGCAATTGGTCGAGATGGACCGGCTCATGCGCACCGACCCCGTCAGCTTCAACCCGCTGCAGGCGATTTCGTGGGCGCGGCTCGACGACGCCGGCGCCGCCGTCGGCGGCGGTGAGCCGGCGCCGGGAGAAGGCATGGCCACGCCGCCGAAAGGCAGCAGGAAGGGCGAGGGCAAGGGCAAGGCGCGGGACGGCGAGGCTCGTGGGCAAGGTGCTCGCCAACATGGTGAGCATGGATTCGCCACCGGTGCTGCTGCGTACCAGCACCCTCATCCGCAGATTCCATACCACCAGCAGCAGGTCGAGCTCGCGCTTTCGCCCGTCAGGAACATGGCGCGGACGTCCTCCCACATGGACATGGCCAGCGCTTATGTGCCCCCTCTTCCAGCTGTGACCGCGGCGCCACCGCCAACGAGCATGATGCAGCCCCGAGCCGGCTCTGCCGCCCCGCCGCCAACCCAGGGCCGGCAGAAACGCAAGCACCGCCATCGTCACGAGAAGATGGGCGGCGCGAGTCCGCCAGATGGGTACCTTGACCATTTCCCGCAGCAGCAGCAGCAGCAAGGCTACCCCCCGCACTTCCCAGCCTCATCCACGCCCGCCCCCTTGGCGGCGCAGCAGCATCCCTACCCCTCCTCGCAGCAACAGTACCAAGCTGCCTTCACCGCCTACCCACTCTCCTCCTCCGCCTCCTCCTCGTCCACCAACACCAACACACGCCCGCAACATCCCTACGCACCCGCGCAACAACGGCATGAACAAAACGCGCCCCTGCTCCTCTGCCTCGCCCCCGCATGCCAAGCACGCTTCCCCTCTTCGGCGCAGCTGCAGGCGCACTACCAAACCGCGCACCAGCACCACCAGAATTACTGCACCACCGCCAACAGCACCAATGACTACAACAACAACGGGTCCCATCAACATCCCGAAAACCCCGACACGACCACCACTCACGTCTGCAGTTGGACCGCCTGCAAGGCAGCTGGGTTCACGTCCAACAACGCGCTGGTGTGGCACGTCAAGGCCGAGCACCTGCTGCTGTGCCCGGTGCCGGGGTGCTGTGATCGGGCATTTTCGTCGAGGAAGCAGGTTGAGGGGCATGTCAGGAACAAAGATGTCTAAGACGGGGTGGGGATGGGGTTGTCCGTGAAGTCTTTAGCAGGTAGCGCGAGGCTGGGAGGGAATGTATAGGCCGAGCGGGTGGATGAGAGCTAGACATGTGTATGTGTATCGAGTGGAAACACTGTTCCACAAAACTTCCACCAGTGAAAATAACAGATACATCAGTCATATCCATCTGCCGTGTTAGATCATGTGAGGAGCAACCCGCCCGAGGGATATGCGCCTGTGTAACAGTTAGCTTCGGCATAATCACTGGTGGGATGTTCGAATCTAGGATCATCGACTGTGAAATGACCAGTCGTACGTCCAATGCCCAGTCATCCGCTCAACCAGGGAATGCCCCCCGTCCCATCTTTGTCGCCCTCTGGTCCCTCCTGTTGTGGTTAGCACGTTGGCCCTTGTTGGCCTCCTTCCGTCGTCTCGCCGCCTCCGTATCCTGTTCGCCACTAGGGCCGGCAACGGACCCTCCGCCCCGTCCACCCCTTCCTGCTCCTCTGCCCCGGCCGCCCCGGCCCCTTTGGAAACCGCCACGGCCGCTTCCGCCGTCTGTGTCCGAGCCCTCGGCACCGTCTCGCCATGACGTGCTGACTAGTTCTGTCTGCTTACCGGTGAAGGAGTTAATAGCACTGTATTTCATCTCCAGCCGCCGTTTCTGCAGCGCATTGCGATTCAGCATCACCGCCCAGCCCTCCACTGCCTCATCCGTCATCCCCGTCTCCATCCGCAGCCTGGCGCGCGACACGCCCTTCCGCGCGATCTGGTCCCGCTCGAACTGCCGTGGGTCAGCCGCGTATGCGCGCCACAGCGCCTCCTCGTTGGCGTCGGTCGGGTCGACCTCGTTGGTAGCGGTGTCGATGGCCCCGCCCACGTCGTCGGCGTCGTACGTGTCGTCGCGCTCGTCGTCGTCTGAGTCGAAGGCGGAAAGGGCGGAGAGGATGGCTACTTTGCTGGGCGCGGTAGAGCGGTCGGCCAGCAGGTCGTCGGCGGTCTTGTCGGCGTCGCGCTTGCCGATGTGGAGCTGGGAGGTGTCGAGGGTGAGGCAGTTGAGTTCGTCGTCGTCATAGATGTTACGGCGGGCGGGGAGCTGGGGTGGTGTGGGTCTGGGCACGAGGGTGGACTTCCGCCTTGGCCTGGGGTTGGCGGACAGCTGCTCACTGCGGTCTGCCGACATCAAGTGTGCCGGTAGCAAGTTTTCCAATAGATGTGCGGTGACTTCCTCGATGTTGCCATGATACTCGTCGAGTAATTTGGAGACGAATCCAGAGCCCAGGTCGGGAAAGATGTCTTGTATCTGTGTGATCTGGCTCCAACGGTGGATGTGCACCTCTTGATCCTCCATCGCAGCAACACTCTTGCCTTGGTCGATCTTCCGCATGTTGAGCTGCTTAGGCTTTATGCCGCCCGCCTTCTTCCAGGTAGCCAGGTCCCTCAGCACATTCTTTGCCCGGGTGCGGTCCGTTCTAGCTCTGTCCACCCTGTGTTCAAGCTGCTGTAAGAGGGGTGTTGTGCTGACCAACTCGGGTATAAGGGACTCTCTTTCATTGAGTGGTCCAGCCTCATGAGTTTCTGCAGCAGCCTTCAATGAGTAGAGCTGGTCGGTGAGCATGAAGAGCTTGAGAGGTTTGGTCTCGGCCAGGCCTATAAGACAGAGGTACGTGGTGGTGATAATGGTTTTGCGGAGTGGTGGGTTCATGACAGTGTAGCAGCTGATGAGGCCATCCATGAAGTCGCTGCCAGCCAGGAAGAATGACGCCGTTGAAGGAGAAGCGCTGATGAGATAGTTCAACCTCTGCAGGTGTTGCTCCACACCCTTTAAGTCGCCCTTGATGCCCTCATCCAAGTTCTTGACGAGGAACTTCTTCAGCACCGCCAATGATGGTTCTAGTGCGTCATGAGACTGAGAGTGGAGTCGACACAAAACCTCGCTGACTCGATTCTTGTGATAAACACGGCTGAAGTCGGCCAAGAACTCCCACTGCAACAGTATCGGCGGTGGGGAAGGATGTCTGAGCACCCTAGAAGCCAGGCTGTAGCAGGCTTTCAGAAGTAATCTGGCTGGGGTGGATGTTCCGAGCAGGTTTCCGTGAGCCACTTCTCTCATGAAGGAGGAGATGAATATCGGCAGAGACCCATTGCCAATAATCGCTATGGTGAACTCGGGGTCAGAAAGAGCGAGGTGGGCCTCGGCGAGAGACATCCATGCTACCAGGGTAGCATTCCAATCGTCCATCGAGAGAAGCTCTCTCAACGCAGCCGTGGGAAACGGTGCAAACGGGGGCAGGGTTGAGGCCATGATGCCTGCGAGAAACGGTGTAGAAGAAGGGTCTTGGGTGTGGGAAACGGGAGATGAGTGTTGGGGATCTCGCGTCGAAACATGCGAGCCGCTGTCATTGCTGTGATTTCTGAGTCTGAAGAGCTTCGCCCTGGTCTCCGCCGTTGACAGGTGATGTGCCGTTTCATAAAATGACGACATCAACAACATCAACGACATCAATTCCATGTTTTGCCTGTGGTATTGGTCTTGTTTGCCGGCTGACTCATCCTTGTCGTGGGCTGTCACATCCCTGCCCCAACCACTAAGCCCGGTCCGGTCTAGCGCCTCCAGTGCCAAGCACCAGCAAATTCTGCTCGATTTGGCGCACACTTCGGAATATGGTCGAGTTTTCGCATCCTCTCGCAACCACACCGTTGTTGTCAAACAGCACTGCTCCGCCGCCGCACCTTCATCACTTTGCCGAAACGCACACCGTTCGAGTCGTGAAGGTCATACCCGCTACCCCGCCAAACCAAGCAACATGTCTTACGAGAAGAAGGGCGGAGACTTCGAGGCTCCCGTGCGTGACACCTCCCCTCCCCTCCTCCTGCCCATCATCCATCACCACCCACCACCAACACGGCCGTGCCCGCTAATCCGCACCCACACAACAGAAGACCCACAAGATCCGCATCACCCTGACCTCGCGCAAGGTCCAGTCGCTCGAGAAGGTCTGCACCGAGCTGCTCGAGCGCGCCAAGGGCAAGGACCTGCCCGTCAAGGGCCCCGTGCGCCTGCCCACCAAGAACCTCAAGATCACCACCCGCAAGACCCCCTGTGGCGAGGGCTCCAAGACCTGGGACCTGTACGAGATGCGCATCCACAAGCGCCTGATCGAGTGCGTCTGCCCGCCCCCCCTAAAACCAAACCTCGCGTCCCCGTCGCCCGCCGAGAAGCCGCGGCGGCGACCAAAAAGAGATGGCGCCGGGGCGAGACAGCCGAGCTAACACCAACCCCCCCACCACCAACAGCCTGACCGCCCCCACCGAGGTCGTCAAGCAGATCATCGTCAACATCGAGGCGGGCGTCGAGGTCGAGGTCACCATTGCGGCGTAGACACGCACGCCGTGGGACCTCGACACCCCCCCCCCCACAGCGCACACAAAAACACCACCACACCCTCGCCCCATGGCCCGCCGCACCGGCTCGTCCCCGCGAACGGAGCTAGACAGGCAGGGATGGGAAGACAACATGCGCGATCTCCGGGGGTCTTCTTCTGGCAGTAGACACACAGGCAACACACGCACCGACGTCTCGGTCGGTGGGCAACCATCGCGCATGCAGCGTCAGGTAGCGTGGAGGAAGATGAAATTGAGCAACTAGAGATTCCACCTTGGAACGAAACCCCTCTGTGCCCGGGTTGCCGTGATGTGTGACGATGCGATGCCGTTGGTGCGCGTGTGCAACGTGGCCTTCCACATAGAGCCCGTACCCGTGCGCGAGGCGGCTGCCTGGGGGCGTCTCTCCCGGCTGCACCATCGTGCCTCTTCCGTAGGCAGCGTGTTCCGAGGGCCCGCCCGGGCTCGTGAGCGGCAGTTGTCTTCCTGATGCCCGTGGTACCTGCGATGGTACAGCCGATGGGGCTTCCGACTCGATTTCACCGCTTGCGTACGTCGGGTCACAAGAGCTGCGGGCTGTGTGAGCGGGCCCGGCACCGGGATCAACATGTGCGAGATGAGTGCCCAACGGGGGTTCCAAACAGTCAGCTCATATGTAGAACACCCCCTTTTCTGCGGACAGTCCGTCTCACACAGAGAGAAGGCACAAGCACGGCACCGAACACCATGTCATCAAGATCCACAAGCATGGGTGGATTCAAGCCTCGACTATGGTGCATACGTTGCAGTATGACATCTATCCCCTCTACCAACCCATCCATCCATCCAGCCATCTCTTGTTGCAGAATTAGTCGTGCCGACCAGGTGTCATGCCATCTCTTATGTACAGCAAGGGAGAAAAGCCTTGTACGTATGTGACAGGGCCAGAAGCTAGTCCTTGCAAGAACACAAAAGTTCCCATCAGACGCCCCTCTTTTCTTCCGGGTGATCCCCTTCGCCATGAGCGCCGGCGTGCCAGGTCTTGATCCCATTCCCGTTCTCTATGGGTATACATCATCGTGTTTTGTGGCTGCACTGTTCCAATCCAATGGTGCGTCGAGCCGTACTTGGAGAAATCGTGATTGGTTCCGTGCCCTGGCGATCCATCGCTGTGTAGGATGACTTCGTGGGCAATCTTCGGCTGCCGTCCATTTTTCTCTCTCCTTTCCCCACCCGTGCGCCAGACCGGATGATGCGAATGGTGTGCTTTGTTATGTCGTACGCGGACTCCTCCACGCAGCCTGTTGTCGGGCAGATCAGCCGTCGTGGAAGACACAGTCCAAGGAAAACGTGCAGTTGCAGACCTGGACAAATAGAGACATGCCGTGAGTACACCACAGCCTCCCTCCCCGAGGCCGCAACACCGCCCGCCTAGAAGTCCCACCGCGTGATATCGCGCATTGGCGCGGCAAGCGGCATGCCCCCGCCCCCGGCAGCGGCGAGCTGGAACTTGCCCGTCTGCGCAAACTGCGCCCACACGCCCTCCTCCACCTGCGTGTACGCGCGCGCGGGCTCCGTGTCTCTGTAGTACGCCGGCGGGCCGTCGGGGAACCAGATCTTGCTGACAGTGCCGTCCGGGTTCGTGGTGCACGGCGTCCACTCGCCGTCCATCTCCTGGTACGTCACAGGGCGGCCTTTCCATGTCTGCAGCTGGTTGGTGACCGGGTCCTTGCTCGCGTAGCTGCCGTAGGCTGGGTGGGGCTGCGCGGCGTAGGTGGAGGACGACGAGGGCGGGGCGGCCGATGTCAAGGGGCTGGCGGCGGCGGGCTGAGCGGGCTGGCCAAAGGGGTTGCCAGCGTTCTGTGCGGGCTGGCCAAAGGGATTGGCAGTCGCAGCGGTATTGGCTGCAGAGAAAGCGCTGGTCGTTGGGGTAGGACCAGCAGAGCCCATCGACACCTCGTTGCTAGCAGGCTGCGCGAACGGGCTGGTAGTCTGCTGCTGTCCATTCTGTCCGAAGGCATCGTTGGTCGACACGGTGACAGGAGCGAAGGGGCTCGGGGCTGCGGCACCGGTAGCGGTCGTGTTTGCAAAAACGCTGAACGGAGACGCAGGCGTGGCAGAGCTGCTAGCAGGAGCACCGAAGGGGTTGGGCTTAGCACCGAGCTGCGAAGGCTGACCAAATGGGTTGCCCTTAGACAGTTGGGAAGGCTGGCCGAAGGCAGGAGCAGCGCCGAAAGGGTTTGGCTTCTGGCCAAGAGTGGACGCTTGACCGAAACCTGTGCCCTGGCCTGAGGGTGCACCGAAGGGGTTGGGCTTCTGACCGAAAGTGGACGCCTGGCCGAAACCCGCACCGGCGCCCTGTGAAGTAGGCTGCCCAAAAGGATGGGCACCTTGACCGACCGCAGACGGCTGACCGAAGCCTGGGGTACCGCTGGTGAAGGGGCTGGGCTGCTGGACGGGAGCAGAGGGCTGACCGAAGGGGCTGGCAAATGCTGGAACAGAGCCAAAGCCAATGGGCCGTCTACCAACTGCAAACTCTCCAGTCATGTTGTTGGTCGCCAGGTCATGACGGTTCGGGTGCTGGTTCAGGGCCTGCATAACGTAGTTGATAGCTACGTCGGGGTTCCTGTAGGCAGCCTCGATCTTGGCCATGGCCTCGTTCTTGAGCATCTCGAAGTCATTCAGCTGGTGCCAAGTCAGTTTCGTGTCAATCAATCAACCTCGACGAACAAGGTCGCGGGACGTACAGCTCCTTGCAGATTACCTGCGGCCTCGCTCGTCATAGCATGCAGGCGCATCTCCTCGGGAGACTGCTCCAACTGGCCTCCCCACAGCTGCTCGGGTGCCTCCTTGCCCGGACCATACGCGGAGAGAATCCACTGAGGTCGGTCGGTGCCAAGGTCGGTCTGGATGCCATCGCTCGTCAGGTAGAAGTCGAGGGCGGTTGTGCGGTTGTTGCTGCTGTTCTGCAGAGGGGCAAAGGCGTTGGCGTTGGTCTGGCCAATGGCACCGGGGTGCTCAAACTTGCACCTGGCTGTGGGTTTCACGTTAGCAAGGTACGTTTCGATGTTCCATCTCTCGATATCAAAGGGCGTGTCCGGGCAGGTGTCTTCGGTCATGTAGATGTCGAGCTCCCAGTGGGGCTTGCGCTCCATCCATGGCAGCTCACAGCCGAGGCTGTAGGCCGGCTTCAGTGCAAACGCCGGGCAGGACAACATCATTTCCTCTCCGACCCAGTGCGTCGGTTCGACCATTATCTCGTCTTCATACAGCGAGACACCAACAGGGAGAAATTCCATCTCGTCGAAGTTGCCAGCTCCATCGTCTTGGTTTGGGATGGGCGTGGGCGAGGCGACCTTGGGAGCGGGCACAACAGACTTTGCAGGGCAAGGTGGTGATGGTGGTGAGGTTGCAGGAGTTGTTTGTGGCGCAGGCGAGGAGTCCGCCTGTGGGGCAGGTGTTGAGAAGATCTTTGGTGATGGTGAGGAGAGTGGTGAGGATGTAAGAGCCGCGGCCTGGACAGGCGCCAAGGCCACCGCAGGTGTGGTTGGGAGGGTCGGCGAGGATGGCAACGAGGGCGGCAGAGGAGGAAGATGGTCGAGATCGACGTCGTTGGACGGCGGAAAGCTCTTTATGGCCGGGGCGGCGGCGGCGGCAGCGGTCTTCGTGAACGCCAGCTCGATCTCTTTGATTTCGGGGACAGGCTTCTTGACAGGCTCTGCGGCAAGCTTTTCCATAGGCGTCGTTTCGGCTGGGGCGGGGGTAGTGGTGGCGGCGACGAGCTCTGCTGGGACGACGCTGGGAGGTGGTGTAGGGACAGTGGTGGTGGTAGCGGCGGCGAGCTCCGCTGGGACGACGCTGGGAGGTGACGTAGGGTCGGTGGTGGTAGTAGCGGCGGCGAGCTCTGCTGGGACGACGCTGGGAGGTGGTGTAGGGTCGGTGGTGGTGGTAGCGGCGGCAGAGGTAGTGCGCCTCTCCATCTCCAATAGCCTCTGCATGTTGTTATGGGCCATCTCGGCGTGGCACCTCCTGTCCGCCTCCTCGTCGTCGAGGAAGCTATCCTCGCTGTCCAGGTTCACCTCGGGCAGCACCGCTGGGTCATTGGAGGGCGCCACCAGGGCAAGCTCCCACAAGGTTGGCGCCTTGCCTTTTCCCTTCTCCGCCGCCGCCGCCGGCCGCTTCTCCTCCTGCTGCTCCACCTCCAACGCTGAAGCCTTAGCCCTTGCCAGGGCCGCAGCGCGCTTCTGCTCCTTGGCCGCCTTCGCTGCGGCCAAGTCGGCCTTGGCCACAACAGCCTGGTTCTCCTTCGGTTTCAGGTCCGGGAGGCCTTTGCTGACCCGCTCCAGATCCAGCGCCGCTAACTTCTCTTGGTCCAAGCCGCCCTTGTCTTGGAGTCCGCCCGGGGTGTACTGGCTGGGGCGGGGCCCGACGGTGCTCTGGCCATTTCGGTCGGGAAGGGTCTTTTTTGGGATAAACAAGGAGCTGGTATTGCGGCCCCTGCTCCTGGTGGGAGGCATCTTGGTGGCGGGTGGCAGATGGTGGATGGTGGAATACTTGGTGGGCGGTGGGATGCTTGGTGGGAGAAGAACAGACAGAAAGAATTTCTGCAGTCAATGCAGTTTGGGGAATGGGTGGAGGTCGTTTGTAAACTTAATCGAGTTCAAACGAGAGGATAACGTTCACGTTTACCGAGTATTGTGTGAGTGTAGAAATCGCGGCCAGTCGATGATTTGAGAAGTTGCGGTGGGCCAACGGTGTGTCGAAGGTTCAATGCCAGAGGGCGGCCGGAAAAGCCAGCGGATTCAAGGGTTTGGGAAGCCATTTTTTGTGCACTGAATAGTTTCCGGTAGATCCATTTGAAAATCAGACAATAGAGAGAGTGGCAGACAATAGGCAGTGGGAGAGGCATATCAAACTGGACAAAAGGAGGAGAGCGCATCAAAGCGGCAACAGAAGAACATGACAACTTACAACCGTACCTGCAGGTTCCCTGCTGATAAAATTTACACACCACCATTTTCTACGACCAAAGATGTGGATTGAATGTGTCAGAGGTCCTCATGGTGTTGTGAGGTGGAAGATGTTTGCGGAGATGAGGCTGAGGTTGGTGTTCCAAGATCGCGATCAGGTCGACGCGACTCGATGCATCCAGAGTTGGGTGGCATGCGGCTCGCCGCGCTGGCAGGGGTGACACGGCCCACTTTCACGCTTATCGGGGCTTATCTTGTACCGAAGTACCATTGCCATTTACTACGTACAAACATCGTGATGAAGTTGCGTCTCGCAAAGAGTTCAGCTTCCGCATGAACCATACCAACCTCTCTGCTTTATTTCTGGTGGAATGAAATTTTACCAAGTATTTCCAATCTTTTGCCAGCCTCCACCACAGTCTTCGAAAGTGAAGGCACCGGAACACTCGTGAACACCTAATTTGGCGCACGCGGCATGATGGAGACGTCTTTTCGTTTGTCCTCTGGCTGTTCATCCAACACCTGGTCGCCATGATCTTGGTTATCCGAGGACTGCTGATCCGAGGCCTGCTGATCCGAGGCCTCGTCATCCGAGCTCTTACTACGCAAGCTATTGTCATCCGATGCCAGGCCGCTGGGGACTTGTTTGTGCGAGTCTTTTCTTTTACTTCATCCTCGTAGCCCTCAGCATCGTGGGCGTCCTTCCCAGTTCGACTGTTTGTGTTGTGTAGGTGTCCGTCGGATGCCGGTTCGTCGAAGTGAGCAGCAACCTCTTCGTCGAGTCTTTTGTTGCCTGTGTCAGCCTCTCCATCCTTTGTGTAGCCTGCATCCAGGATTTGTCTGTCTGAATGGCTTGCCAGTCACACTCCACGATGAATTTCAAGAATTCCATTGACGCACTTCATCCCAAAAGCTCCGGTACGAGAAAAATGACCCTGAAGTTGACCAAGACATACGGAATGGAACGGGAACTATCTCTGGAAGTCAGCAATGTTAGGCGGGACCGTTTCCCATGAATCCAGAGATGATTCAGTGCTTTTCCTCTTCATGGAACGTGCCCCTAAGCGGCAAACAAGCACCAGCTCCCTGTTCCCCTTCATGTGCCCATCCAAAAACGGTGTCGACTCAACCTCCTCGTCGCACCTGCCGCTGGGCCATGATCGCCTGCAGCTTGGGCGGCGTTGAACCGGAAGAGAGGGCGCGCGTCTGTGCCGTGTCGTGCAGCGGCGGGTGGTAGAGCAAACATTACGGCCGCGGCTCATGAGAAGGCGGCGTCACCAATTGCGCGATCGACGCGGTTTGTTGCCAAGGACAGGATGCCGATGACGCTGGTTGCTGACGAAGCAACATCTCGCAACCGCAAACAGCGGCTCGGCCCGAACCGGAACTGACCACTCCTGGTCGAGGGCTCCTCCTGGTCGGTTTTTCTGCCCTCGGCCTCATGGTTTCAAGATCATCATGTCCCATCCATTTGCCTACCAAGCAAGTACTAGTCGAATAAGACATATGAAATTGGCAGACTGGACTACAGTCGCTCCATCAAACCATGTCTGGATTCATATCAATTTTCAATTTTCATGGTCAAGATATTGATCCGGCGGAGACAATAGGAAACAAGTGTGTATCCTACAAGGGATATGCTAGTACGGCGACCCTGCTGAGTAATCGACTTTGCAAGCAAACCCGTCCGTGCAGGATGGAACAAGCCGATTCGTCACGAAGGTTGCTGTATGGACTACGGAATGCCACGACCACCTTAAGCTCATGCAGCGCTGGGCGAACTCACAGCGCTTCTGGGCAAACTCAATCCTGCCTTCCATATAGGCATATAGGAAGGATACCAGTGCTTGACTTGTGTGCTCTGATAAACCGGTATCAATGACTACAACACAACTTCCAGCAGCCGAGACGGCTGAATCACATGCGGACGCGAGCCAGCATACCGACCACGCCTTTGTGACACAGTCCACTCCGACGACGACCTCCGCAAAGCAAGTGGGTGGACCGACGACGAGCGAGAAGCCTGCTTTGGAAGCCGCCTTGCCAGTTGCGCCAGATGATAAGGATGCAGCCGCTGCGTCCAGAGCCAGTGTTCAAGCAGACGACAATGTGAACCCACCCGACTCTCAGGGCGAGGTCCTCACCAACAACCAACTGCCCTCAACCGAGACCATCAACCGAATTAGTGACTACATCGTGCTAGACAGGCATGGAAAATCACACACCTTCAAGAGCTTGTACACTGGGCGCAATGTCGCCCGCCGAATATTATTGATTTTCGTGAGGCACTTCTTCTGCGGTGTAAGCTCCACCTGAATGACCGTCCCGGATCCGTGCTGCGTCCAGCGAAGCAGAATGCTAATTGGTGGTCTTTTCGGCTTGTAGAATTGCCAAGAGTACCTTCGCTCGCTCTCCGCCTCCATCACCGCCGAATCCCTCCTGGGCCTGCCCAACAGCACCTTCATCGCCGTCATAGGATGCGGCGACCCAGCTCTGATCGACGTGTACGCGGCCGAGTCGAACTGCCCATACCCGATCTACGCAGATCCAACAAGAAGACTGTACCAGGAGCTGGGGATGATCAAGACACTGGCGCTCGGCCGTCGCCCGGCGTACATGACCAAGAGCTTGCTGAAGAGCTCGCTCGACAGCGTCATGCAGGGCGTGCGGCAGATCAAGAGCGGGCTGGCGATCAAGGGCGGCGACCAGCGCCAGATTGGCGGGGAGTTCCTCTTCGAGCCGGCCGACATGCACAGTCCGGGGGCGAGCCCTGTGCCGGAGTGCGACCGTCCGCTGCGGCTGCCCAGCGAGCCCGGGGGCCCCGGCAGCGAGGCAGCGGCCGGCGATGCTGCCGCCGGCAAGAAGCACGGCTGCGTCACGGACAACGACAACGACGAGGTCGAGGAGCCCCATCTAGTGGAGGAGAAAAGAGTCACTTGGTGCCATCGAATGCAAACCACGCGAGATCACGCCGAGATACCGGAGCTCATGGAGATTCTCGGGCTCGACGGCCAAGGGAAGCCGGCCAAGAACCAGAAGCGTTGGTCGAAGGCGCTTAACAAAAGGAAGGGAACGGGCTTGAGCATGGCCAAGCGCATAAGCCATTATAGAGGCGAGCCGAAAGTCAACAGTGAGGAAGCATGAAGCAGTAAGTATCGAGGCTGGACTAGATGATGATTTCCACTAGATGATGATTTCCTACGGCAAACCTACACAGTGCCCTATGACCCCGAGCAACATGTGGTCCTGCCCACAAGCGAACCTGGAACGAGTGTTGGTTTGGAGGCAGTAACAATGCAGTGTCTCCACGACCCCGTCTAAGCATGAAATGCAAGGCGTGCGTCAAAATTGAATCCACTGAAAAAAAGTCGTTGGCTCCATTGTTCAAGTAGGGTGTGATATCAAAGGCCAATCCAATGGGCGGCGAGTATGGACTGTTGTTTCGGGGCCCTTTGCGAGGGACTTTTGGCAATGGACTGTGACCATGGAATTAACAAAAGAAAGGAGGAAACAGTCTAGATTCCCTACACTTGCCTGGAGTCGTACGTTGGACGTGTGCAGGGAGGGGTACGTACCCCGTTTGTACTAGTAAGGATATACATGAATGCACTCCATGATTTTCTCTTTCCCAATTCACTAGCCTTTCATTCCCAATCCGTCCTTCATGAAAACTTGCATCAAAGAATTGTCATTTCGTTCCAGGCATAGATTCCTTTCCACCATGATTTGGAAGGGGCAACCAAACCATAGGAGCACATGTTTACGCTACGTAGAACACAACGGCCAAAAACGGCCATTCCATGTCCGACAATGAGACGAAGGTCAAAAGTGTGGTCACATATCCATAAATTGAAAACATTGGTGAGCCGTTGGCATTCCGGGCCTTGAGGCCTTCTTCAGGCCACCAAGAATGAGGTCAGATCGCACAAGCGCCTGACTAGCACTTGGCCAGATACACTGACTCTGCCTGTCGCGCTTCCCCCTTCCGGCGATGGATCTATTTTGATAGAATCGCAGGGTATTTTCACCAATATAGAAATCATGTCCTGGTTCAGGTTGCTTGATCCAGGACCACATCCTCCTTTTTTCCGTACATTATACTTTGGGTCACAAAACAAATCTTCACCGTGGTTTTACCCCATTTGCATGTTGGAAACGCGCCATCCTTACAAGCAAGGCCCCGGAACTCTCCTGGACCCTCCTTGATGGTGGAGTTGTGGCGCAATCTCTATCAACGTCACCGGTCTTGCACCTCCAAGTGCAGCAATCAACTGGAAATCAACCGGAAATAAAGCCAGTTTGGTAAGTAAGCGCCATTCACGTAAAGTACCATGGGAGGACTGTGTTCAAACAAAAGATCGAGTAAGTAAAGTACCAGAGTTGGGTAGTGCCGAGGTCGTGGGTTCGAGTATTTCATCCTTCTCACCCGAGGCGAATGATGCCATTCTGTGATTAGTTGGGGCAATGACAAGAATGCAAAGGTTCCATCTTGGACTTGTTGGACGTATTGGACGTATTGGACGTACATAGTATAGTGCTTTCCCTTTCCACGGGCCAACCAACATCACAGTAGCGCGGTGAGGTACGATGAACCTCCGTTTGAGCCTCGGCTTCCCTACGAGTAATGAAACCAAAAAAGATGCGGATAGGGGCCGTGTGAAAGGGGGACAGAATCACCGGACTCCATTTAGCCCCGGAGCCGATAGAAAGGAGACAGGGCTAACGGGCGCGTACAGGTCTTGGTGTTTTACCCTCCTCACTTGGCAATATGAATCGTGTTGGTCGTTTTGGAGAAGCTGTTGTACTCTTATAAATGCGCCGACTTGCGCCGACTCCTGTCCTCTGTGTTCGGAGCCACCGCCCCAGCACCCTCTTCCGACGGTACCGGTATTTTCCAGCACGCAGTCACAGCAATCGTACGGCCGACACATGGCGCGTTTCTTCAAGAAAGCGGGCCCGATGGACCTGCCTTCCCCGGCGGAAGCAGAGGCGCACTTCTACACCAGCAGCAAAGAAAAGCCTCCTCCACATCCCACCACGCCACAGGCCTCGACCTTCGAGCAGCAAGGCTACGCCGACCCTGGCCCGCTCGTTCCGTACGACATCCCACAGGCAAGCGTCCGCCTCGTGCCCAGCGGCCAGGTGCAGGCCCGGCGCGAGGTCGTGCACCTCGGCTTCACGCCCAGCGGCACGCACGTGGTCGCGACGGTGCTGTGCGCGCACGCGGACCCGGACGCCGCGCGCACCGCGCCCAACCACGTCTTCTTCTGGGACGCGCGCACGCTGGCCGAGGGCCACATGCTCAAGACGGACCTGCTCAAGGTGTCCGAGGCGCCGCGCGCGCTCGGCGCCGTCGCCTTCGCCAACCGCGACG
>JASMMZ010000009.1:11992390-12102853 GCA_038502455.1 Anisogramma anomala | reverse complement strand
TCCCCGTGCTGCATCTGCCTCCATCCTCCCTGCTGACGGCGGACTTGCGTGGCAGGAGTCGAACGGGCGCATCGCGCTGCTGCGCGTCAACGGCCCCAGCAGCAACACCAAACAGAGCGCGAGCGCGACCGCGACCTCGGCCGTCGGCCTGTTCCCGGTGCACCTCGACGACATCACGCACCTGCAGTTCACGCCGGACGGGCGCGAGCTCGTCAGCCTGGCCAAGGACGGCGTCGGCCGCGTCACGAACCTCAAGTCGGGCGCCACCAAGGCCAAGTTCCACGTCGAGGGCCGCCACAACCCGCGGCTGCTGCAGGTCGCGCCGGACGGCCGCCTGGTCGCGTCCGTGTGGGGCTACGAGGTCATCCTGTGGTATCCGGGCAAGGGCCACACCCGGTCGTACCGCCTGGGCCAGGTCCGGCAGAGCGAGGGCTGGCCCCTGTGCATCTCGCCCGACTGCCGGTTTCTGGCGTGTAGGAACGAGCACGGGATCGACATCCTCGAGCTGATGACGGGCCGGTTTCTGGGCGAGACTTTGGAGATGGAAGCGTCCTCGTTTATCACCGCGAGCTGCTTCAACGGCAATGGCACCATGATTGCCATAGGAACATATACCGGGTTAATCCAAATGTTTAGGATCGTACCCGAAAGTTAGGGAACAAGGCTTCCAGTCTCAGGTCTGTTCAGCTATGGGCTACTGTACCTAGAGCTTTATGATAATGTACTCCTTCACAGCAATCGGCCGTAGATGTCAACACGATCTGCGGTGCTTCCTGTATATTCGCTCCACGGTATGACGCTGGTAGCATATGAAACGGCCACCTAGTTCGGAGAGCCACCAGCGACTGGCCAAACGATTCACCTGATGGACGCCCCAGTTGCGAGTGCCGGCATCCAAGTGGTGCGCCAGCTATACGCCGATCCGATCGGCCTCCACGGAGACCGTGTCCGACGTGGTGCCATGCTCTATTTGACTTCGTTGCAGTCCAGGACCGCGAGAACCCAATGCCGTGAGAGAGTGCGTATCAGCGGTGTCCTGATGATTTCCTCTGGTAGCCTGATCAAGGACTTCTTTCCCTCGCCGCAGATGAGAGGGATATTGATGCCGAAAATGCCCACAAGAAAGTAAGCCATGTCCTCGGGCCTCGTTGCAGATCTGTCCGCAGCCCAAGCCATTCTCTGGCCGATGCTGTAGTGCCGCAACGCCCTCCGCTTCAGGATGCACCGCGTGTCGATGCCTGCGATTCTGAGTAGGAAGCTGGCGAGCGTCTTTTTCGTGCCGAGAGGCGTCATCGCCTGGGAGTAGAAGACGACATGATCCGGCGCGACCAGCGCTTGGAGCGTCCAGCCACGCGTGAACCAGGTGCTCAGCGCCGTCGTCTCCAGCATGTCCAGGTCGCCGACGATCTCGCTGGGCACGTCTTCCAATCCCTTGTCAGGATCCGAGTATGACTCCAGAACCCCTACCGGCGCAACATAATCATCGGTTGTAACTTGTGGAGTTCTTCATGAGGACTGTGTCACTCACTCTGTCCCTAGTGACCAAGGCGCTCTCCAATGTCACATTGTCAAACGGTATTATTTAAACATGGACCAGACCTCTGGCCCTGTGTGGTTTCCTCCCTTTTTCTCCTCCACATGGTGAACTTCCGGGGCATCAACTTCAGCCACCACAGACTTTGTCCATACTTTGACAAACACCGTCCGAGGACCAACTAACTACCACAACAACTCATGAAACGAAACAAAGCCTACCGTATCTCTCACACTCCTCGCAGTTACCACACAAGGAACCATGCAACTTCTCAACCGTCTTCTTGCCTGTCTCGTCAGCCTCGGCCTCATCAGCAATGGCCTTGCTGCTCCGATACGGCTCGCCCCTTCCAACAGCTCAGTGCTACACGGACCACTCAACAAGCGGATTCAAGTGGGGAAAACGAAGCAGGACAAAATGACGTCTCTATGCACAAACATCACCTACTGGCAGACACCTCCTGGGCCGAAAGCTGTCTTGTTCACCTCCAGCCCGTTTTCGGACTGTAATGTGACCAGCTTTGGTTTGGTGAACAACCCGGCAATCTACAATGTCACTGACTTCAACATGGATCTATCTTATGCCTTCCTCGAGGGCTACCGAAATTGTTCCATTGGTGTCGGCTGGCATACAGCTACAAAAGACACATCCGCTTATGGTCCATCGTGCGTTTGTTATGCTCATCCTCCCTGTCTTTCCACGGATCTTCCATTTCGTGGTGCTGGCCTTCGTGGACATGTCCAATGTCCTTTTTTATTCAAAGTTCACAAACCTGCGGGTGACGCCTCACTGACATGGACCAGGGCAACTGTTCTTATCGGCGGAGGAGACTTGAGTACGTTGTTGAACCACACGCGAGAGATCCACTACAAGGGCCCAGACTGCAGGGAATACTTGAACTCCACCACGGGAACAATGATGTGTCCCTTGAACCTTCGGCCTTCGGAATCGGATTACGCCATACTCGCATTCACAGTCGGACAGGCACAAGGAGTCGTTGGGCAGCCAATCTCATTGGGGAATTGGGAATGAGGGAGAGGAGAATGAGATTGGGGGCGTTGTATCGAGATATCATCGAGATGTTCTCTTCCGAACTTTTCTGCATGCCACCTGAGCACGAGGCTGGCAGGGCTCATGTTGGACAGTCAAATTGGTTGATCTCAAGTCTGTCCAGCTTGAGACCTTCCTGCACTGTATCATACACAATACTAGATGCATTTTCAAAACTATTCAACACAGAGCATGTGATGTCGACTAGTGGTAGCTTTCGAAGCCCAGACCTTTCGTGCAAGAGGTATAGGTGGTCGGAGGGCCCACAGAACTGGAAAATGGGAGTCTCTCACAAAGATGACTGTGTCTCTCTACTGCGAGAATGGTTGGCATAGTAGAGAGTGTGCTCTCGCCTTCCAGTCCTCCCAAACCACCAATCTTGACTGCATGCACCGTGCAGGATGTATACACCGAGGCGTTCGAAGCATGGTGTTCTTTGCTCACCAACATGCGCTGTCCATTAATCCCGAGCCTCAGGAACCCGAATAAGGAACGAGGAGCCTGCCCAAGGAAACCCCATCGTCGTCGTCCATCCATCCAATCGGCAACATACCTGTTTTCTGATCTTCGTTGAGCGCCGTCACAGAGCGTACGTAGTGTGCTCCTCTGGAGCCTGCCGCGCCTCATCTCCGGATCTCTCGCTCACCTTATGACCCTGTGCCTCAACACGGGACCCGTATGAGTACAAGACCTGTCGGGAAAATCGCACGGTCTCGAAGGATCCGAGAGCTGCGGCCTGCCGCGGTGACTTGTGCCGTGCCCTGTGTTGGTCATAGGAATCTGACCGTCCGGCTCATTCCAGACTGCCAAACGCGCTGTTCTTGCAGCCTTCGGTTTGCTTGGCGAGGTCCGAGGATTCGACGAAGCCCTTGATCAGCCGTTGGACTGGCCGGGCGGTGTCGATAGCGGTGGAGCTCAGACGTAGTGCCAGGCAAAACTTGGCATAGCCGTATCTCTTGAAGGCATCAGGCGGTGGTGGACACTTATGGTGAAGTATACATCCAGAGAATTTCGAGTGGCGAAGATGTCCAGGTTGAAATGACATGGGGAAATGATAGCCTATAGGTTTCATGTGACAATAGAAATAGGGATCTGAGTGCTATGGTGGGGATACAGAGTAGGCACGACACAGATACGGGATAGCGCTGGCGATTTAGAAGTTTAATACCTGTATGGTATTGACTATATTTCTAAAATTTGGACGTATTATTTCACAATTAAGTATGTATATACCATTGTTTAATTATTACGGTAAAGGCGGTTATCCCATCGTATAGAATTTCGCCTAACGTTGTTACCCTTAGGAATTCCGATTTACCCTTTGATAGAGTTACTCTAAAATAACAACGTCTCGGTTTCGTTTACCGTTGAAAAACCCGTAACGTTAAACACCACATAATATAACGTATTATAACGTTGTTTAACACTTTAATACCCAAAACTATATCTTGAGCCCTTACAGTTACATTAATTGGTAAATATATAACCTATTATACTATAATAGCACTCTGATATTTTATACAACTCCAAACGACGTTATCAATATAACACGTCTTCATAGATTTTCAAAACCTTTCTCCAATATGTTGTTGATATAAAATATTCGTTAAATATCAGTTACGTTTACTAATAGTAAATAGAAAATTTCTTAGCTTTTTACAACCTATACTATTAATGCCACGATTTTCTTTCGAGTCTCTCAAATACCTTACAAGCAGGTAAACAAAACATATTATTACCTTAATTTTGAAAAATTAGTATTTAAACTTGAGTTTAAATCATAGCATAATATTTATTAACAGATTCCAATAATTATCTAATGAATAAAGATATTGTTGGAATAGTAGTCAAATTCAGCACAGTTAAGTCAACAATACTTGCAGTTAGTTGATTGTACTTACTGAAAATTAACTGTAGTTTGTAGAACTAACTGCAAGTGTAGTGCAGTAGGTGCCTACTTTAAAGTATAGCACAAGCCAAAACATTTGGCTATACAAATTAGCGTGCTAACCGGCTATCGGTCTACTAAACTTAGAACTTACAATTTATCAATCAAATCAAAACCAATTTTAATACATTACTAGTTACTTCGACTACAGTGATTCGAATCGACTACGTTGTAACGATAAAGACCTACTACCATTGATTATTGCTTATTAAGTTAAATATAAATAAGCTAGATTAAAGATGAAGCTACTTTCCGGTTGTTACACTTTGTTTAAGTAAGGTAGAGGAAAGGTTTTCGCGAAGAACGCCTATAGTACTGTGTTGTTTTCGTGGCAGTATGTAGGGAAGGCCTTCAGATTGTGTTGTTTTCATGGTAATTTAGAAGCAGGCGGTGGTATCACTTTCGAGAACACTAAGAAATCATTATTAAACTAGATTTGGAAGCGTTGAAATTGGCTGCCTAAAAGTCCTCAAAATCGCCAAGTCGTTAATTTGATAAACAGCTAAGTTAATACTATTGTGGCTACTATTATTACGGATACTACTATTACAGATTTCAAATCACAAAAACGATTAATTCCCACAACCTTTAATAAATACTAACTTTGACGGCAAACATACGACCTATACTTTTATATTACTGTTTTTCCTCAATATCTTTTAATTTTTATTATAATGGCTTGAAATCTTATTAGAATTAATGTTATTATTCATTTTGTTAGGAAGGAAGTAGTTAGGACTTTTGGCGGCATTTCCATGAAATATTACAACGAAAACCTTTGGTATATAGACCCCGACAAAAACTTTACCACTAAGCATTTAATCAACATAATCAGACACTTTATTATACACTCAAACTTTATATTAATCGTTTAAAAACCTCAAGCACTTAATAACTTTTACAAATCGTTTTGGGAAATGATTTTGGATATGTAAAATAAAGTAAACAAATAGATGAAGATAAGGACGAAAATTAAGCATTAGAATCGATGCGTCGACTTCCCCGTAATAAAAATAAGAAAGGTAGTTTGACAAACATATATTTAAATTCGAAATAAATAAAGACTCTTAATAGATTAAGGTTAAAGATAAAAGTATTACTGGCGATAACATTCTTTAACTCCTTTACACACGTTCGCAAAACCTTTCTTAAGCCTAGATAAATTCCTTAACTGTTGGTAGGCCTTAGACGTTGCAACGTTGTCGATTCGATTGGTTGAAGTAACTGTAGTATTGCATAGTCAGATGATGGATGTATTGTTCTAGGTTTGGCAAACCACTAGCCGGTCTGCACTGTACTTTTTATGGCTAATAGTTTGGCCCGTGCCCTAGAGTGAAGTGCAGCGTACTATACTGGACTTACACCCAATGCGGTAAGTCAGCACAAAGTAATACACTTGTAGTACGGTCAACTTTACTTACAGTAAAGTTGACTTACTACACCACATGTAATACTATTCTAACACTAACTTCTTTTACGCAAAGTTTTTGTAGGGCTAGTATTATTAACCCTAAAGAATTGATTAAATTATACGACGGAAGTCCTTAAGTTTACCAGTTAATTCAATAGGAGTTTCGACGTACTTTTTAATACCAAGAGAAGTATTACTAAGGCCTCTATGAAAAACTTTAAGTCACTTTTCCCAGAACTCCTTAGCACGTTCAGTTTTAGTAGCCAAATTAAGGAAGGAGCGACTTCATGGGCAAGCCTATTTTAGATACAATTACTGGATTTTCTCCTTCAAACTTAGCTAAAGGTAATTATCTTGCTTACTAATATTAGTCCTAATACTGGTCGAAAAATCCAAAAAGTCCTTACAAATAGTATATTATTCTTTTCTTTCGATATTTCCTTGTAATAGATACGGATTATACGGCAATTATTGCGTTTGTTAAGATTTAGATAAAAAAAGTAAAAGTATAATGGTAAGTTATATAACTTTTTTGACATCAAGTTACGCCTGTTTTTTAATATTTTCCGTTAAATAAGGGTTAAGTTGCCAGTCTTTTACTCGTTTTCCTCCAATATTCTTACCGGTTCAACCGAGAACTACTACCTTTGATACTTAACAAAGTATTCCTCTTTTCAAAAGATTTACGATAGCCTTAAAGGTTATTTTAAATACGATGTCAACTTCGCCTCATACTATATAAACTTGAATATGATAAAGTGATTTTATATATTAGATTATACAAAAAAAGATGAAAAGTAAATTAAACATCTTCAATTGTATATTTAATGAGCTAATGTTTTATTAATAAGTAATAAGGAATATAATAGCTAGCAAATACATATTATGTCAGCAAATTCGAAAAGTTATTACAAGTTATAAAAAGTTCGAATACCCTTTATGTTGCTCTAGCACTACTTATAAAGGTTTTTTTTGGCTAGTTATATTTTTCGTTTGCGACCGTAATGGCTTGTATCATTAGTTCGTCTGTTATATACCCCTAAGCTTCAAAGTTTAGCGTCGACTAAAAAGATTCCCCCCCCCCCCCTCGCGCACTATATTGATTGTAAGTACAGTCAGCTAAACTAACACAATGAATGGAAGGCCCGAGCCAGGGGTCGTAACTAAGCTATGTACGGATAAAGGATTCCTCTATCATAAAGTCCTCAAGCTAGCAATGCAAGGTTACTTTAAACAATAAGAGATATTAGATTTGTGGCAAGTCTGGTTTGTGGTTAATTCGTCACACTTCAGCTAAGTATTATAAATTATAAGATTTATATTATTTCTAGTAATTTCTTACCTTTCAAGAATATTACTTTAACTACATTGTGAACGTTGAACGGAAGGAGTTTCAAGAGGAGGAAAATAAGCCCAAGGCTATCGGCTAGCATAAAGATATTGGTATTGGTCTGGAATAACGTAATGACTCGCTAACTACGTTTTTCTGTACTGCCTCGTAAGTAAAAAACCCTATCGCTACTATAACGACGAAAATTCTAGCTCTATATATCTGTTTAATATTTGCGACCATTACATAGAACAGGTCTTTTAATGAATTATACCATAAACTGAGTCAACATGATACTTAATAAAAGGCTATTCGTAATACGTCACGTTACGAAGAGATACTTATATTATAACGCAACTTAACTATACGAATACCGGTAAAATTAAAGTTGGCTTTAGATTTGGAAAAAGAATCTTTTTACTGGGATTGATGACTATTACTATTTTCGTTAACCTTATGATTTTACACATTTTGAAATCCCTTACCGCCTTTCTTTTTTTCTCCTAAAGATATAAAAAACATCGGCGTCAACGTTAACGTTTAGACTAATAAACCAATTTAGGTCTAGGGCAATAAAAGGTTTTTTACTTAACTTTAAAAATTATTACCTTTAGTTTTATCTTTAAGGGATAAAAGCAGTGGTTGTTCGTAGGCATTCATTGTTACAACGTAGTTAATTCAAATCACTGTAGTTGAAGTAACTGGTTCTGCATTGAAATTGGTTGTAGATAAGTCGTAAGTTCTAAGTTTAGCAGATCTCTAGCCGGTTTGCAAACTAATTTGTATAGCTAAAGGCTTTGGCTTGTACCTCACTTTAAAGTAAACACCTACTGTATTACACTTGTAATCAATCCCACAACCCGCAGTCAATTTTACAGTTAGTATAATCAGTTAAACTAACAGTTTAGTTGACTTGACTTTACTGCATTTAACTGCTATTCCAATACTGGTGAATTTTTTCTATGCCTGCAGGTTAGTATTGTTTGACATCAATTGGTGGTAACTTTTGAAGTATCTTTTTAATTAACAAGCCAAGCCATAATTGATTCCAATGAATTTATATTGAAATTGATATTAATTTCAGCCCTTTGCGGCCCTTTGTTTCACATCTTCCGAGGCCTCCATTTCACAACTCTTGTATACAAGTCTTTTCTCACAATCCTATACGCATTGTGTATTCCGTTACTTACGTACCTTTTACCAATAGTTCAACCTACTAGCATTACTATTGCTACCTTTACAATTAATATTATTACCTTAGAAGACTTTAAATTTACTAGGGTATCTCTATTCCTCCACATTATATACTGGGCGGTCCACATAGCCCTTGATTCTTATAGTGAGTGTAGTGTTATTTACAAATCGTTTTTAAGTGTTATTAAACATGAATATAGATATGGTGTAAATGGTATTATTCTTGCTATTAATGTACCGGAACTTTTCGAATCCCTGTTTTTAATATACCTCCCTTAAAGCTATTAGATTTATTATTAAACGTTTTTTATTATTTGTACTTAACTTTAATAGGCACACGTAAAGGGTTAGGAAGTCTTTTATACCATTGTAGGTACCGGAAGCAATTTCAACCATTTGGTAATAATTCTTAAGGTACCGTAAATTACTATATCGATATTAAAGCCTATTATTATACCGTAAATTTTCAATGTTAACACGCTTCGTATTATATGTTAACACTCAGTGGGTATTTAATATACGAGGTATCCAATAATTTCAATTTCTCCTTTAAACCTCTCTATACTAACGAGCATTATAAAGAACCCGATTTACGATAAAAGGTTAGCTTTTCTAACTAAAAACCTGATTACAAAAATTATTAACTTCGCCGTCATTAAATTTACCGAAACCATATAAATAACTTTTTTATGTTATCAAATTATCATTAAATCCTTTTATTTAACCTATAAAATCTTTCATTTCATGTATCTTTCATTTACGCTGTAATTAATGGATTGTACGATGCCTTCAGTTAATATAACGTGGTAATATAAGCCATAAGTGCCATTTACTTTAAGTATTTCTGTGATTTTTCCTCGTCGGCCTTATAGATCATCGTTAGGCTCGTAGCTTATCTTTTTGGCGTAGGTTAATATAATTGCCGTTTTTAGCTTTAAAATTATAAATATGAATTAACGATTTATAAAAGGTAAATTATATGTTCTTAGTTAATGTTTCGATTAGCTTACACTTCTCAAGGCTTAACTTTTCGATAATACGTTATTTTTCCACTAAAAATCCAATGTATTCAAGGAAACAGGTATCGATAATTTATATACTCACGATACCGAAATCCCCATCCTATGTAATGAACAAATACAGTTTAAATGTTAAAGTTCTTATAACCAACCGGTTTATATAATATATTTAATACGTTAAAAACTAATATAGACATGTTTTGGTTAATTCGTATCAAAGTTTGATGTAATGTATTAATGTGTTGGCAGAAAACTTATCCCTTTTTATGTTTAGTTGTAATAATATAATCCACTAAAGATCGGTAGCAAACTACTTATATGTTTACGTTGTGTTTCATCCATTGAAAATAAACTTACCGTTTACCCTAATAGTTAAATTGATAATAATGAAGGTGGTTAAACGTTAGATAATATTTTGGATTATAGGGGATTAAGTAAGGATTCAATCCTTACCTATATCACCGTATTTTTAAACGATTAGCCGTGAATTTTCGTTCAAACGATTCATATTTTTATCTTTTACTTTATTAACTATTTTCGATTTAAAAATCATAAAGTTTTGGCCCTTAATTGCGTTAATGGTACAATTTGAACAACCTTTCGTATGAAAAAGACGTTAATATTCACCTTTTTTCTTTCTTTAAAAGGCTTACTCATTTTGTTAATAATGGTTTTAATACGTACCTAAAGGATAGGTTTTCCGTTAGACTTTTTTTTAAAATACCTAAGTTGTTATATACGTTCTTTGAGGCCTGTAATCCTTATAGCCGTCCTTATTTTTAATTTGTATTTTTCTTTTAAATATTTTTTTCACGCCGTCAGTATTTTATTGGTTGGTAAATTATTAGCCTAGAGGGATTATATTAACTAATTATTCAGCTTAAAGGTTATCAACGTTAGGAGTTTTATTAAATTTGAAATTTTATCTTTACACGACTAAAACTGTATAATCAAGGGAGTAACAAAGCCGTTAGCAGTTTTAACCACCACATTTAAGTTAATAATACTTAAAATCTTATACAGCCTATCTTTTAAACTTAATTCTCGCTACGTAACTACTAAAATTTAAAGGGATAAGGATAATGTATTTATTATTAACGGTCCGTTTCTGGTATTAATGGCTTCGTTAATTTAAAGGCGTACTAATTCCTTCCTTAGTTTCTTTAAGACTTTATTATATATCACAATATGTGATTGCGTATTTGACGATAGTAGTAATTTAGTTGTTATACATGTGTAGGACTCAAATACTAGTACAGTTAGTATAAAGCTACTAAGGTCAATAGTATCGTTGAATCCCTTTACCGCTATTTAAAGCCATATTTCTAAACTAATAAAACATTTGATCCTTAGTGTAAAAATATTATAAGTTTTTCGTAAAAAGAAGTAAATCCTTTCAACCTTACCGATACCCCAACATGATTTAATGAGGAATTATTTATAATTATTTCCTATCGACTTTGTATTAGTTTTGAATTTTATCGTAATGAAATTGGTACTGACTTCATAAATTAACACGTTTGGAAACCCCATGTAGGTGAGTATTTAATTGAAAAGATACATCTTACTTTCCCTCTATTTCTTGTAATTTAATATGTAACACCACATAATAATGTTTTTGTCGGTTTAATATTGTATAAAATTAATATGGTATTTAAAGTGGCTTTCAAAACTATCGTAGATTTCGCGGAAAGAGGAGCAATTTATCAATTATCGCAGGTAATAGTCCTCGGCTTAACCGATAGTAATATTGGGAAATAGAGAGTAAAATCCTAGCAATCAAATTTTTATTTAGAGGTATATGTTAAAAAACGGGCGTAGTTTAATGTCGAAAAGGTTGTTCAACTTAACGTTATATTTTTTCCCCCTCAAATCTTGACGAACGGGGTAATTGACACGTAATCCGTATCCACTATAGGGACGTATCAAGTGGAAAGGGTAATGTATTGGTTATAGGAACCCATTATATCCTTCGGCTGGTATTGGGAAAGGTGCTAATGTTAATAAGTAAAATAGTTGCTTTTGACTAAGTTTTGAGGGGAAAATTGAGTGGTTTCTTCTATAATAGGCTCTTACATAAATCCGCTCCTTTCTTAATTCGTCTGTTAAAACTAAACTTGTGAAGAAGTTTAGTAAAAAGGAACTTAAGGGTTTCTGCGGGGAATTTAGTAATATTCCTTTAAATGTCAAGGGGTACGTCGAGGTTCCTACTTAATTAACTGATAAATTCAAGGGTATACGATGTATAAGTTAATTGATTTTAAACGGTCACTAGTATTAGACCATCAATTTCGCGTAAAAGGGTCTTAGGAACTTATCGGGACTTGGATAGATCCTTCTAAACACGTGTAGGGGCGTTAAGAAATACTATTGCAAACGATTTCTTTACATTTTCCATTGACTTTAAAGATCCATTAAATGTTTTTATTAGTAAAGTATTCTTAAAGTACGTTTACCAGGTTAACTTCTTTTTCTTTCTTTTTAAGGAGGTTGAAGTCTCGGTTTACAAATATAGTCTTTAGCCTAATCTTAACGCTTTTATTCCTATTTTCAAATATTTCAATTCTTCTCCCTAATTTCTTTTTGGAAATCATCGCACAATTTTAGGCCACGAATGGTTTTAGTGGTGTTCAAATTAAAAATGTAAAAGTTGATTACGTTAGTAAAGTGTTTAATTAAGGAGTTTTTATTACATTTAGCAAACTAAAGGTATTTGTTGTAGTATTTTCCTAAGGTACCGCCAAGGGTTATAATTCCTCTTTTACTGTTAGAATCAATGATGGTATCAATTTCAACCCGTTTTAAATCTATTATAACGAAAATTAACAAGGTAAAAGGGGAACAATATTAGTATAAAAGGGTAGGTCATATATTTACCGTTAAATTTGGTGTTTAAAGTTAAAGATCATAGGATTTAATATATTTTAAGATTTTCAGTACTTATATTTATAATAATAATGACCGTTATAGTATTAACTTAGCCGTTTACTAACTTAACCACTTTAAGATTGATTCAATAAAGGTATCTTAGTGTTTTTGGTAATTGAAATACCGTTTCCACTTTTTAAGTACCTGTAAACAGCAAACTAAATTTAAAATTCTTATTCTTTGCAACATTTAAACAACAGATGCAGAAAAAGGGGACCCTTCACAAAAACTTTTCCTCTTTTTTTAGCCGTTGTTTGATGTAAAGCGTAACTGGAAAGTAGTTTCTTATTCTACCTAGCTTATCTGTACTTAACCTAATAAACACTGATTAGTGTTCGTAAAACTTTATCGTTACAACATAGTCGATTCGAATCACTGTGATCGAAGTAACTGGTGTTGCATTAAAATTGATTGTAGATAAGTTGTAAGTTCTAAGTCTGGCATAACGCTAACCGGTCTGCATTCTAATTTTTATGGCCAAATGCTTTGGTTTGTGCCCAACTTTGAAGTAGGTACCTACTGTATCGCACTTGTAGTTAATCCCATAAGCTGCAGTCAATTTTGTAGTAAGTATAATCAACTAAACTGACAGTTTGATTGAATTGACTTTACTGCATTTGACTGATTCCAACAGTGGTATTGAATTTAATTGAGTCGAAACTTTGTTAACTATATTGTAAGTTTAACTATCTAGCGATAAATAGGCTTTACAAAGTTACTGGGACGTTCAGTTACAAAGATAGAAACTTGTTGATACCAAAAGAAATTGGATGGATTTGCCATTATTATTAAAAAATTAAATACATTGATGGTTTCAGTTTGCTTTGAAGGAAAATTTAAACTTTAATCTTAAAGTTTCTGTAAACTTATTGTATCTAAGTCATAAATTAGTACTTAACGTTATTAAATTCGCTACGGCTTTTACAATATTAAGTTCTTTAAAACCATCACAGTAAAAGAAATATAAAAAGTAATATATACTTCACAAATTGAGACGTACTTATGGTTATTAGATATACTAGTCTACGACGCCAATACTAACTTTATTACAATGAAACTTTTTAAATAATGTTGAGTTGATAGGAATTCAATATAAATAAGTCTTTATTAAAACTTATTAGGGTATTAGTAAGGTTGAAAAAGCTTACAATTTTGAAGAAAAGCCTACAATATCCTTACTCTATAAATCAAAACATTTAAAAGTTAAAAAGCACGGTTTTAAATAGCGGTAAAAAGCTTAAACGATACTATTGGCGTTAATAGCCTTATGTTAACCTCGTTAGTATTTGGGACCTATCTACGTATAACGACTAAATCTTCAATATTACTAAAAATGCTAAAGTGTATTATAATGTATAGCAAACCATTAAAGGGATTAAGGAAGGAATTAGTACGCCACCTGGTAAATGATATCTTTAATACTAAAAATGAACTATTTATAATAGATGTACTGTTCCTATCTCTTTAAAATGAAGTCCTGATATGGTGAAAGCCAGATGAATAATATGGGTTATATAAAATCTTAAGTACTAGTAACTTAAACGTACTAATTAAAATTGTTAAAGGCTCTATTACTTTCCGGATTACATAGGTTGAGCAGTATAAAAAATTTCTTGAATTTAATGAAAATCTAAACGTAAATGACCCCCAAACCAAGAGGATTAGTTAATATTTTTTTTCCGAGTGGATTGTTAATATGTTGATGGAATGTTGACAGCATGAAAAACCACTTGAAAGAAGGATATAAATTGAAGAGGAGAAAGGTAAAGAGGACTTCAAGCCTGAGAGAGTATATATAACGGAGTGGATATTTCAAAAGGAAAATCCTGATGGAAAACTTACTTTTAGGCTATATATGAAAGGCATTATTAAAATACCGGGTAAACCATTGAAGGAAAGCTACCGGATGAAAATAAAAGGCTTTTTCATATAAAAGGTTATTTAACTTGTACCTTTAACTTAATTTAAAGGCTTCAACTCTATTATATTCAAGTCGATTATGATTGGCGAGGTCAAAGGTTAAATTATGGACCAGTAATACGAAAAATCACGGTTAATTACTTAGAGATACGGTAATATAATTAAGGATTGAATCCTTACTCAATAGCCTACAATCCAAAGGATTAAATAATTTTTAATCGTTGTATTTGTTATTAATTTAAATATGAACGTAAACGGTTAATTGAAATTTAGTAGCCTGGATATAACGTGAATGTATACATCATCTACTACTAATTTTTAACGTATTATATTACTAAAACTTCCGAAAAAAGTAAAGGAAAACTTTCCAGCGAGCATAGTAATGTCTTATATTAAATCTCCCTATGGACTAGCCAAAATAAGAGTATATAAGTTTTTATCGTACCAGGCACACTTCCAGACCAAGTTAGTTATGAAAACTTTAACTTTTAACCCGTACCTATCAATTACGTAGGGTAAATATTTTGGTATTATAGGTATATAAATTGACGAGACATTTTCCCTCGAAAACACGTAATTTACGGCGGTGAAACAATATACTATCGAAAAGTTAAGCCTTTAAAAGTGTAGGTTAAGCGAAACGTTGGCTAATGGCATATACCTCAACTTTATTGTATCGTTAGTCCGTATCTATGGTATTGAGACTGAAAACGGCACGTATATTACCTTATGCTAAAAAAGGTAAGCCATAAGCTTAAAGACTATCGATAAATACGACGAGGTAAAATCGCAACGATACCTAGAGTAAAGGGCCCGTATAGCCTATATTGTTACACTATACCAACCGAAGGCATTATACAACCTATTTATTATGGTACAAGTACACGATCCATAAGACGAGTAATTTCACAAGTTAAATAAACGGATTTAATGGTAATCGATTTTTTTAAAAAAGGTATTAATATGGTTTCGACAAATTTGACGACGGCGAAGTTAATAATTTTTATTATTTGTTCCTTTACTGATAATACTCACTCCATATCATAAATCCGATTTTTTATGATACTTGTTGACGAGAAAATGTTTAAAAGATAATTTGAAATTACTTGACACCTTGTATATTTAATGTCCGTTGAATATAAGAGTGTTATATAAAGTATATTGGTATCAGAAATATACGTTATAATGGTAAGCTTTGATATCAGGATAGTAATTCATGGTACATTGAAGATTATTACCGAATATTTAGGATTACCTTCGATACCTGTTATAATATGTATAAACCCCCAAAGCCTTTACGAGTATTTATTAAAATGAGGTATAATTGATGAAACATGTTTAATAATAAACATAATAACTTCAAGGGAAGTATACAAAACCAGGGAAATCGATAAGCTCTGATGGATTAATGTCAAAATTAACCCCACTAACGTTATAACCAAAGTTATGCCTAATAACGCCCTAGAAGGGTTTTTGGATATCAATGCGTTGACTATACGAATTATGGGCTACGTGGACCGCCCGGTAGGTAATGTAGAGGAATAGAGATGACATAATAAACTCAAAAACCTCTAAAGTAATGGTGGTGGTGGTAACGATAGCGGTGGCAGTAAGAAGAACTGCTCGTAAGAGGTATGCAAGTAGAAAAATACGTGATACGCGTAGGTTTGTGGCAAAAAACCTGTGCATAGGAGTTGAAAAATAAAGGGTTTAGAGATTTGGAAAAAAAGGCCGTAATTCATATCAATTTCAATGAAAATTGATTAAAATTGATAATGGTTTAGCTTGAAAATTAAGGAGAGATTTCAAAGGTTACCACTAATTAGTAGCTGGCCACGTTGGCGTGCAAACACAAAACAAAAATCTCCCAGTGTTGGAATAGCAGTCAAATACAGTATAATCAAGTCAACTTTACTTAAAATTAATTGATTGTACTTACTGTAAATTGACTGCAGTTTGTGGTACTAACTGCAAGTGAAGTGCGGTAGGTATATACTTTAAAGTAAATCATAGGCCAAATAATTTTGCCGTATAAATTAGCGTGCAAACCGGCTAGCGGTCTGCCGAACTTGGAACTTACAACTCATCAATCAAATCAGAATCAATTTTAATGCAGCACTAGTTACTTCGACCACAGTAATTCGAATCGACTACGTTGAAACGATAAAGATCTACCAATATGAAAGAACTGAAGCTAGAGTTGTTGCTCAAGGTGGACGGATACTGTCTATAATCCTTGACTGAGAAGAAGGAGAACCCCCTGCTAAGAAGCTGCCACGAAAATGTAGAAAAAGGAGTGACCCGGTCACGTGACGGGTGAGGGCATGCTCCCATATGGCTTCCAAGCGGCTCTAAAGCAACATAAGAACGTGAATGCCAACCACCAGAGCTGAATTCCTGATAACTATTAGCCTCGGCACCAGCCTGTGATAACCAAAAGATATATCGGATATAAATCCTAAAATTTTCGTAATGCCCGTGTGATTACGAAGAAGTCCGATAACTTATATTTTATTATATGTATTTTTGATACAAAGACTATTAACATACTTTGGGAACCAAAAGAAATTACTCGTATTATATTAAACAAAATAATGGTATATATTAACAACACCTCTATAATTTAAGGTTTCAAAATCAATCTAGCTACATTTTTCCAATGAACTTTCCGAGATTAACATACGATGATTGAATTTCAACCAAATGTTATTACGATAAAATAAAGTTCAAGGTATATAGATAAAAACAGAAATAAGGTTACAGAAAAATTTACGAACATCAACGCTAGATCCTGTACTTGTTATTTCAATAACAACTAAATTTCCAATAACAACTAAATTTCCATTAATAGCTTAAAATTATTACTTCAATTTCAGTTTGAATCTACTAAAAAAATGGTACACCTAGAACCGAGTTAAATCATCCCTTAAATATAAACGTTAAAGTTTTACATATTTAACTAAACCAATATCTAAATTCAATAAATTTCTAAAGTTAGGTTTTCCACTTTTCTTAGTCTTACTATACTGACTTTATTATATCGGGTTTTAATAATGAAATACGGAGACAGGAATTTCACGTCGAATTATTGGAGTTTTCAATTCCTTAAGGCAGAAGATTTTACACTCCTTACAATAATAAATAAGGTATTATTCACTTAATACAATACCTGGCCTTTAAAAAAACCCAAAACATTTAGCCGCGCTCCGCTTAAAAAAATCAAACCAACGAATACGTCAAGCTTACATGCAAAGGGTCCTCGCAAACCCTAACAATTTCTTGGTTTTAATCAGCATTACGAATTGTTTTTCGAAAGAAAAAAAACTCCAAATTAAATTATGGTCTAATTAGCCTAAGTTTCAGCCTACCAACAATAATAACGACTTATACCCACCAAAATTGATATATTACGCCTGCCATCGTTCTCGACACATTCATGGGCGGACCCCACATTTGTTACTGCCGCCACTAAACTCCCATAAGATATATCAACATCGCAGGAAAGTTTTTCTAATAGCTCCATCTATGGCTATCACCAAAGGGGTCAAATTGACCACACGTACCCCTAGTGAGTTTATACAGGATGTCCGACCTTTACAGATTTCCTAAGGGCTTTAGTACAAACGGTAGGTAACTGGACCACTTTCGGCGGAAAAGAATATTGCTATATACCGCTTTTAATTATTTAACACCGAATCCCTACATAAGGTGCTCAATATATAAAGGCTCGACTTCGAGGTCCGTTAGTCCGTCTAAACGGCGTACGAATAGGCCATTAATTCCTTTGTTACTCGTTAAAACGGTTTCAGCTTTACTAATAACTGGGTACTAACGTTTCGTATTGTAACGCATGCTACCTAATATTGAGCGGACGAGAGCTTAAGGATACGGATAACAGAAAATATGCTTGTGCCTAGATACAAGTTTAAGTATTTTATGAAATAAAACCTTACCGGAAACAATTAAATTTAAGAAAATCTTCGAAAAGATTTTCGTACCCTTTTACCTACCGTTTTTACAATAGTTTTAATCTTGTCTGCAACTGTGGTAAATAGGGGCTTTAGGTTTATTACCTTTACTATAACGAATCCGAATATAATATAGGTTATAGTAATAGAGAGAAATAAGATATTGGCTCTCTTAACAACGCGAAGTTTTTTCAAGTTTACAAAAAAACATTAAAGTCATGTTTTAAACTAACCGAACTATTACCCAATTTAACGTATTATATTTTCAAGAGTCACAGCAAATGAGGGTTTACAGGTTTTTATTTAGGTTCCCCAGGGTTACAAACGAAATTTAGAAGGGTTTTCTCTTCGATATACCCTAATTAAAAAGGTATAATGAAATTAGTCCGTTATTAATTCGGTAAATAAAATTCCTGGTTGTTTTGACATACGGTAGGCAAATATAAGGATTGAAAATAAGCCTTTTTTAAAGAAATTATATAGGTATCATTATATATTGTCGGCGGCACCTCTGCTATATTATATTAAATATGATATATGTATATAGTTAAGGGAGCTTTACGTATTATTTATACATCCTTTTAGGATATATTAATCGGGGTTTCGGAGGAGATTGATGAGGAGATAGTTATGTAGGTTAGGGTTGTACTAATCTATGTACATGTATTAGGTTACGAATAATATGTATATACGGTTTTAACAACCTGGATTATCTTTTTTTTTTCAATTGTTAGATTTTCCCGCTTTTTTTATATTAGTGAAATAGTTCGTGTAATGAATAAACGACATCGGCTGCATCTTTTCGATAGCGAATATTTAAAATGATATATAAATACACGATATGTCCGGCTAATACGTTACCTTAACTATTTGATTTTAGCTAGGGATTACATTCCAGAGGTATATATAATGACTTAATAATATCATAATTACTACGGTCTCTTTCCCTCGATATATAACGACTATTCGGCGGCTTTTAAGAAAAGAAGGAGTAAATATATACGTATTTCAAAGCATTGTTTTTAAAAAAATTAAATAACTCGATAAAATCCGTTGCAATACTAAAGTGGCAACAAAAACTTTAATTAAAACCGCCTTCACCTCTTTTAAGCCCGCATAAAACAATTGACGCTTGGTCAAAATGGATATGGAGTTAAAATCTCATTATACTGATATTTGGAAATACTTCATCGACAGTAATGTAACACGACCTACGCTTTTTATACTTGGCCCAAGAGCTAATAGTTACGTAACTCCACTCCTCAATACCAATCTATTACGTGACTCTCCTCTTTTAGACCCCGTTTTGCAGGAAAAAGGCAGGTTAAAGGTCACCTGGAGGGAAGTTACATTACAGGATACTACGAGAAAAGGCTTTAATCTCCTTCTTGTAACAATTCCAATATTTAAGGGGTTTACGTTTAATAAATCCGGCACCTAGCCTGCAAGCAATTAAGTTAAACAGGCTATAGGAATTAAGTTATACGTTACGAAATACTTTTTATTTCAGGTTATTAGAATGGGGTTTAACGTTACGAAATTTTTGGTTATTAGGGTTTAAATACTATTAGTGACCGTTATAAAAGCTTTAAGGGATATTGGACCCTTCACGTTAAATTTTACTATATTTATATCCGAATTCGATTTCCCGTCGCTTTCGAATACTAATATTACGTAAGTTATTCTTCTAAACCCTATATAATGGAGCGACATGCCGGATACCTGCCTTAACCCTTACAAGAGCTGAATTATTCTTAATAATTTTAAATATTTAGTACGCCTTTTAGGGAAATATATAATCATTGTTGGAATAGTATTGCAATGATATTGTATGCAGTGCAGTAGGTCAACTTTACTGTAAGTAAAGTTGACTGTACTGCAAGTGTATTGCTTTGTGCGGACTTGCCGCATTGGGTGTAAGTTGAATACAGTACACTACACTTCATTCTAGGGTACGGGCCAAGAACTTGGCCATACAAATTATAGTGCAGACCGGCTAGCGGTCTGCCAAACCTAGAACAATACATCTACCATTTGACTACTGCAATATGTTATAACCCAGATAGGGGTTGGGCCAGGAAGCAGGCCAGTATGCAACACTGCGCCACTAGAAAGCTTGAAGTCTAGAATCAGGCGGGGAACTTCTCTTATGTCAGAAACCCCGGACAGGGAAGGACCGATGGGACCGACAGCGGTCCAGTCGATTATACAGGACCGATGGGATCGACAGCGACTCCAACGGTCTAGTACTGAAGATGGTATGAAGGATAGGGATATAAGGACACGGTCAGCACCACATAGATAGTATTTCCTTCATAGCTCTTCAGTTGTCAATCTAAGTATTTAGTCTACACACTTGAATAGCCTAACGGCTAGTGATCATTCTACTGCACGAATAAATATCTTCTTGATATTGCACCTTTATTACCTCTACTACCTTACTACTAATATAAACCCCCTGACACATTATATTTACTCACGGGTATTTAGTGTGATTATTACACAATACTACTGTTACTTCGACCAATCGAATCGACAACATTGCAACGTTTACGGCCTACCGACATTGATCAGTACTTATTAGGTTAAGCCCAGATTAGCTAAGTAAAAGAAAAAAACTACTTTCCGGTTACGTTTTATTAGGCAAGGTAAAGGAAAAGTTCTTGCGAAGGGCCCCTATACGTTATGTAGTTGTTAGCGGCAATAGGTAGGAACGACTTATAAGTTATACAATTGTCCGCAACAGTTTATAACTAAGCGACGGTATCGCTACCCGAAAACACCCCAAAAATTATTAATTCTTTTTAAAGGCGTTAAAATTAACCGCTAAAGGTCTTAAAGATCACCAAACCGGCAAATTGATAAACGGCTAAGTTAGTACTATTACGGGTGTAACAACTACAAGAAAAAAGACTAAGTCCTTACACTAAATAACCTCCACCACCAATAAAGACCTCCGACCGCACTACCTACACCAAATCTTTGCCTATACTTCACTTTTTTCACTCCCTACACCACGTTAATCGTCAAGCTCGCTGCCCCGAGCGAACACATAAGGAATTACCAAGTCGAGCTAAGAAAGCTACGTTGCGCAACTCCACGTTAAATCGCCAAGTGCACACACCCCAGAATCGCTAAGTCCCTACGCTCTCAAATCAACAAGTCCATCACCACCACGCTCCACACCAGCCAAATCATCATAATAGCTTCAAAACGCACTGGAATCGATACCGTTACCAATCCTGTCAAAAAAGAAGCAATTATTACTCTCGATGTTATCATCAAAAAACACTACAACTAATATCTCTGGTTTATTAAGGCTACTAAAGACTTTACTCCAAAATAGCTAACTAACGTAATTGGTCACTTTATCTTCTATCTAACCACGAATGAAACCAGCTATAAACCTATAGCCCTCGATACCTTTAAAAAATAGTTACGAAACTAAAATCTAAATATATAAAAAAAGACGGAAAGGCAGGCAAAAATGAAACTAAAAAACAATTTGCTAGATCGAGGTATCGAACTTTATACGAAGAAAGAGAAAGAAGGTAACCTAACTAAACTACTTTATAGATACAACACAAACAAAAAAACTTAATAAACCTTAATTAAGTGTAAAAAGATTGTTAATAATGATAATCTACAACGACCATATATACGTTCGCAAAGACCTACCTAAGCTTAAATAAATAGACGTAAAGAATCAATCGACCTACACCTCGCAAGCCCTCAGATCTATCAGTCCATTAAGTAGGAACCTCGCCGAACCCCTTAACACTAAGAGGATTATCGCCAAGTCTCTCAAAATGGAAACTCCTAAGCCCATTCCCCCCAAGTTCCTCAACACGTTTAGTTTCAGCAGCCAAATTAAAAAAGGACCGGCTTTACACGCGAGCCTATTATAGGTACAACTACTAGTCTTTTCCCTTCAAACTTAGCTAATGGCAATTATCCTGTCTATAAGCACCAATAACAGCCTTAATACTTTCCTTAACCAAGAGAAAAAGACTCATATAACCAATATATCACACTTCCCCTTCAACATGTTTTTATAAAAGATACGAACTATACGGTAATTCAAAAGTTTGTTAAGATATAGGGAGGTAAAAAAAAGTATAACGGTATCCATATAACCTTCTCGACGTCAAGTTGCGCCTATTTTTCAATATTTACCTCTAGATAAAAGTTAAGTTGCCAGGATTTTACTACTTGTTTTCTAGTATCCTTACTAACTAAGCTAAGGATTACTACCTCCGATACCTAACGAATTGTACCTCCTGCCGCGAAATCTATAACGGTATAAAGGGCTACTTTAAATACAATTTCAACTTTACCTAATATTATACGAATTGGAATATCATTAAACAATCCTATATGTTAGATTATAAAGGAAGTCGAAAAGTAAAATAGACCTTTTAAATTATATGTTTAATCAGCTAATACTTTGCCAATAAGTAATAGGAAACGTAAAAGCTAGCGAAAGCACTTTACGCTAATAAGTTTGGTAAGTAGTTACAGGCTATAAAGAGTTCTAATACGTCTTGTATTACCTTGATACCACCTGCGAAAGGTTCTTTAACTAACTAAGTTCCGGAATTCAATAACAAAAAAGAACCTTTCAATTCGTATTGTATTAATCGACGATATGGACGACCCGGCAAGTACGGTTAACAAAGGGTCCGTATCTCTACAAACGAAGAAGGGTATTTACCTTTTCAAAGTCTTTAAGTCAACTAAAAAAAAATTAACTCAAACGCCAAGAGATATAAAATTTACGGTAAACAAGACTATTAGTTAACATGTTACACTTCCGCCAAATATAATGTAAATTAAGTAATGTATTACACGTAGTACCTTTCGGCCTTAATGTAATGATCACACTAAATACCCGTGAGTATGTAGAAGGTGTCAGAGGGTTTATGTTAACAGTAAGGTAGCAGAGGTAACAAAAGGTGCAATATCAAGACTGTTCGTGCGAGTGATGATCAGAAGTCGTGAGGCTATTCAGGGTAGACTGAATACTTAGATTGACAACTGAAGAGCTATGAAGGAAATACTATCTGTGTGGTGCTGACCGTGTCTTTATATCCTCAATCCTTCATACGTCTTCAGTACTGTATAATGTGGATAGCTTGGATAACCTCATATCCAACATATCCAACATATCCTTGGCATTAACCCTAACCCTGGGTCTGCTGACATAAGAGATGTTCCCCGCCTGATGTGTTAGACTTCAGGCATCTCAGTGGCGTAGTTTCCTTGCTGGCCTGTTTTCCTGACCTAACCGCTGTCTGGGTCATGACACTTAAAATAAGATTATATAAAACTTATTACGTAATTTAAAGGAAGAACAGTTAAAAAGGAGAAAAATAAGCCGAACTCTATCGGCTAATACGAAAATACTAGTATTAATACCGGTACTAGCTTGGAAGCTACGTGATAACTAGCCGACCACGTATTAATATACCGCCTTATAAGTAAAGACCCCTATCGCCGTTATAATGATAAAAACCCTAGATCTATACACCTTTTTACCATTAGAAACCGTTATGAAAAACAAGTTCTTAAGGGGATTGTACTGGATATGGAGGCAATACGGTACTTAACAAAAAGCTATTCATAGTACATCACATTTCGAAGGGATAATAATACGGTTACGAAACTTAATTACGCGGATATTAATAAGGTTAAAGTTGGTTTCAACTTTAAAAAAGAGATATCGTTATTGAGATCGACAACAGTGAAAATTTTTATTAGCTTTATTATTTTCTTTATCTTGGAATTCTCTATCCCCTTCCTTTTTGCTTTAAAAATATGAAAAACCTCGGCGTTAACGTTAATATTGGAAGTAATAAGCTAATATATATTAAGGCCAGTAATAAGTTTTTACTTAGCCTTAAGCGGAGGCCTCTCTAATTCTATATTCAAGGACCAATGGTAGTGGTATTAAACTTAACAGAGGTAAAACTTTGTTAACTATATCTCAGGTTTTACTACCCGGTAAATACCAGGTTTTATAAGGTTTTAAGGCAGTTGGTTACAAAAATGTAAATTTACTAGTATTGAAGGTAATTGAACGCCTTTTATAATACTCTCAAATACACTTCTTAGTCCTTTGAAGGTTTAATTTTACGTTAAAAGAAAATTAAAACTTCAATTCGGAAATTTTCGTAAACGTATTTTATTTAGATGGCAATTTAATATTATACATTATAGAATTCGTTACGGATTTTTACGAAGTTAGATTCCTTTACGACTACTATAATGAAATAAATATAAAAAGTATTATATACTTTCTAAATTAATATTTACCTTAGCTTACCAAACGTACTAATTTACCATAGTAGTATCAATTTCGTTACGATAAAATTTTAAGTTAATATAAAGTTAATAGAGATTTAATACAAATAAGTCCTTATAAAAGCTTATTAGCGTATGAGTAAGATTTAAAAAGTATACGCCCTTTTACGAAAGGCTCACAATATCCTTACACTGAAAATTAATAACTTTAAAAGTCAAGAGACACACCTTTAGATGACGGTAAAAGGTTTTAATGATATTATTAGCTTTAATGGACTTATACCAGGTTTAATGGTATTTAAAGCTTACCCACATATAATAGCTTAGTCGCCACCCTTGTTAAGATCCTAAAAACGTATTATGATGTACAGAAAAACGTTTGAGGAACTAAGGAAGGAATCGACACTTCGTTAGGTTAATAATACCCTTAATGCCAAGAACGGACCTTTAATAATAAACGTACTTTTACTCCTCCTATAAAATGAAGTCTTTACGTAACGCAAGTGAGGTAAATAGGATAAGCCGTATAAAATCTTAAATATTACTAACTTAAATATAGTAATGAAAAATATTAACGGCTCCGTAACTTTTCTATTTACAAATTTAAGCCATATAAAAAAACCCTTAAGTTTAATAAAGATCCCGACATTTATAATATTCGAGTCGAATGAATGAATCAATATAATCCTTTCGAATCGACTATTAACAAGCCGATAAAACATCGACGGCGTAAAAACCACACAAAAGGAGAATATAAACTAAAAAATTAGGAAAATAAAAATTATAGGCTTAACAAGGTATATATAACGGCGTAAGTATTTTAAAAGGAGAAGTTTAACGGAAAATGTACCCTTACGCTATATGTCGAAAGAATTATTAACATACAGGGTAACCCTTTTAAGAAAAGTAATTAAATGGAAATTAATAACCTCATATTACAAGGTGTTATATAATTTATACCGTTAATATAATTTAAAGGAAAAGATATCACTATTTTCAAGTCGATGATAGTTTATGAAGTTAAAGGCAAAACTATAAACCGGCTGTACGAGAAGTTACGGCTTATTGCCTAAGAATACAATAATAAAGGTAAGGAGTAAATCATTACTTAATCGCTTATAATCCAAAAGATTAGTTAGCGTTTAATTGTCGTTATTACTGTCTGTTAAACTATTAATAAAAAGGTTTAGTTTAAATTCATTAGCTGAGATATTATAAAAGCATATACGTAATCTACAACCTATTTTCAACGGATTATATTGTTAAAACTACCACAAAAACTAAAGGATAAATTTCAGGCTGGCACGATAATACACTATATTAAGTTTTTACAAGTATTAAGTGAGGCTAGCGTGTAATGCTTTTTAACGTATTAGGTACATTTTAAAAATAGGCTCAGTATGAAAACTTTAATATTTAACACGTATCTGTTAATTATAAAAGGCAAAGACTTTAATATCGTAGGTTAAAAACTAACGATAAATTTTACTTCGGAAATATTAGGTTCATCATAGCGAAATAACATATTATTGAAAAATTAGGCCTTTAAAATTATTATAAATTGAAACGTTGGCTAAAGGCATATAAATTAACTTTGACAAATCGTTACTCCGTTTTAATATTATGAAGGCTAAAAGCGGGATTTATATCAACCTACGCTAAAAAAAGTAAACTACAAGCCTAATAATTATCGATAAGGCTAACGAAACAAGGGTATAACAATATCTAAATGAAAGGGCCCATACGGATTATATCGTTAAGCTATATTAACTGAAGGTATTATACGACCTTTCCATTACAGCATAAATATAGAACCCGTAAAACGAAGAATTTCACAAGTTAAATAAATAGATTTAATAGTAAATGGATTACGTAAAAAAAGGAATTTACATAATCCTCGTAAATTTAATGAAAACCAAGCTGATAATCTTTATGGACGGGTTATTTGCTAATAATACTAACCTTACATCGTAAATCGGCTTTATAATAATGTTTGTCAACGAGGATATATTTAAAGGGTAATTTACGATTACCAGGATCCTTATGTACTAGACAGTTGTCAAGTACAAACGTGTTACTCAAAGTATACTAACCTCGAAAGTTCACAGTATAATAGTAAACTTTAACATCGGTAAAGTAACTAACGGCATATTAAAAATTATCACCAAATAACTAGGTCTGCCACCAATACCTATAGTAATATATAACAATTCCCGAAGCCTTTCCGAATGCCTGTCAAAGATAAAAACGATTAATAAAAAACGTTTAATAATAGACCAAATAACATTAAAAGAGGTATACACAGCCCGGGAAATCGATAAGTTCCGGTAAATTAATGGAAAAGATAACCCTACCGATATTATTAGCACGGCTACGCTTAATGGAACCCTAAAAAGGTTTGTAGATAGCAATACAATGACTATATGAATCGAGGGATATGTGGATCGCCTAACAAGTAACGTAAAGGAAGAAGGTTGCTTTGGTAAATTAAAGGAACGCTAGGGCAATGGTGGTGATAACAGTAGTTTAAACTACTGGAGAAAGGTACGCAGGTGTTGGCGTACTGAATTTGCGTAAGTTTATAGCAAAAGACTTGTACACGGAATTTAAGGAACGAAGGAATCGGAAGGGTAAAACAAAAGAGCTACAAGGGGCCGTGATACAGGTTGTTTTCAATACAAATTAATCAGAATTGACAGGGGTTTGGCTTACGGATTAAGGAGGAATGTCAAAGGTTGCTACCAATTGATGGCAATCTATGCTGGCATGCAGGCACGAAACAAAAAGCCTGACAACAATAATATTAGGCGTTATTGGACGCCGAGGAAAAAAACCGGGACTTAATATTATCTGAGTAAACATAGGTAAGGTATTTACTATATACCAAGAATTGAAAATACGTTGCGCAAACGAATATATTAATATTATCAATATATAGGAACTTAAATGCAGTAGGAAAGATTACGGATACATATTTATATAACGTTACCTAAAGTACGGCCTTTTTTTACCTATTTTTAATTAGGGGTACTTTACTCCAACTTGGAAGGATTAGCGTAAATTAATATGAAGTATTCGACACCAAGTCGTAATATACGTCCGAAAAGGGGTATTTCTTACCTTTATGATTTTATAACCCAATCCAGGTAGAGATTTATTATAGTTAAGCGTTAACGAGATCCATATTATTAGCTTTTATAAAGATTATTTTTTGGAAGAAATCTTTTCGAAGGTATATAATTGGGTATCCGGGATTTAAAGTATCGTAAAAGGCAACTTGAACCTTTTATGTAGCTATACGGAACCTACGTAAAATAATGCCCGCGAGGACATAAATTTGACGTATAGGTACTTGCCACATGCATGTAATTTAATAGAAAGGTAAGGGTTCCTACGTACTGTTTAAAATATATCGTTAACCTTACATTCAATAATATCGTTAGGGCTATTACAATCGTCCGCTTTAGCCTAGATAGTAGGTCCGATTATAAGGCTTTACTTAGAACTTTTTTTAACTCGCGGGATTTATTTTTCCGCGATTTCGAGGATTGGGGTTTCGAAAGCCAGCTTATTTCGGTTAGTGAACCTGCTTGGTATTAGTATTGATTTTTTTATCCACCGCCTTATATATAGCGTATGAGGTCGCAGTATACTGCAAAGCGGGAGCCTTTTTACGATTGTATTAAAATATCTTTTATGCAGTCAGAAAACCCGTTATAATATATGTTAAGGATACGAAATAGTGGACCCTTAAGTTCAACCATCCTAGTTATTATATAAGAAAAGTTAATAAAGCCTAATTTTAAGGAGTTAGGTTTATTTAACGTAGGAACTTTCTAATTAAAGTACGTAAAATACGTGCCAGCCTACAAAAAAAATGAACTTAATCGGGTTGCCAACCTTATGAAGATATATAATATTATTAGTTAATATAAATCCCTTTTACTATTGCGAGATCCCTCTTTTAAGGTAGGGGTTTAATTCACTTTCGACAAATATTAATAGATTTGGGTTTTCCCAAACGATGTTTTGAATAGGGTCATAATTATTAATTATTTTCATGACGAACTCCTCAACGATTGGGACGAATACGAGTATACGGTTTCATAGGTATTCGATATCTCCGACGAAAATATATAATAAAATACTATAATCCTTCGTAATACGTCCGCCAAGCCAAACAATATAACGATACAACTTTTTAAAGTCTATTAGGTTTATATCGTAAAACCCCTTCGTATTTCTTTATAATAAAAACCTCTTTTTAAGGGTTTTCTTATAAATATAACAATGATCATAAATCTTTATAATTGTAGATATTATTATATATCTTCATAGATAGTATATTTAGGTGGCAGTACATTACGCTGTAAGATACACTCCTATAGCATGACACGATCATGTGTCATGCTACAGGATGTACTTTTACAGAGTATATGATAACGACACGCAACAGATTACACTCTCATGCGTGGAGCGGTCTAGAAGTAGATATTCCAGAGTGGTACGCTCTGGGCAAGGGCTTATAAGCCCTCACCTATAACGTACACCTTTAGATTTTTCTTATTGATTGGATTATCATCTTTTTATAACACAACTACCAATCTAACGATTACCATTCTGAAGACCTTATTTCATATGAATACTAAGGCTCGAGACCTTACCAACAATAATGCTTAAATTAGGCGACCGAGATTTATTGTAATTCCACTTCGAAAGGGTAATTTTGTTAATTCCGGTATATTTCAAAAGTTTGAAACGTATTATGTTTTTGAGGATCTAGTGGTTCCTTGTCATTCGGGGAGTTATTAACGTTTAATGTAAAAGAGAAATAACCAAACGGTTCGTTATCAACTTAGTTGCGTCCTTAACCTATGATATTAAATCTGTACTTGTAAACGGTAGGATTATATTAATCTTTTGAAGGAAGTTTAAGTAGCTTTCAAGGCCTTGATTTATAATAGGCTGGTTTATAAAATACGATGCTTGAGGTTTTACCAAAGTTTAGTTACAATCGTTAAAGGTTTTTCAACTGGAAGGGTAATAAAAATATAATAATAAACAGCAACTACGGAGTTTTTGAATCTTAATTAAGATACCCTACAAATTTAACCCTTTTTCCTAATACTTTAAATAATTTATATATTCACCTTAACAAAGGTTATACGGACCTGGTTTTTATTTACGTCCATGACATCTTTTTTTCTAAAACCTCGTATTCGTTAAAATTAAATGTTGCTGCCTTTGAAGCTAATGTACAGGAGGCGGAAGCGTAAACAAGTAGTAATCGGCTAGTTTTTGACCGAAAAAAGTTGGAATTATTATACATTACTAGGCTTCAAGGTCCTTTAAACCCCTTCAAGCCAACGAATCCCTTAGTTTTCACAAACTTAGAATTAATTTACCCTGTTTAAAGGCCTTCACCTAATACGAAATTTCAAAGCATACAGTAATTAGGGTTTTAATTCGACCGCGCAATATTAGGTAAGGTATATATTGGAAAGAGTATAGTAAAGGCTTTAAAGATCGCTCGGTATTATAAAAGACTTTGATAAATAAAATACGGGCCCTTATTGTACCTTTTACATACAGTAACCATTATCGAGGTTATACTTATATTTACTTACTACGTTGAAAGTTGGTATTTTCAATATGAGTAAAACAGATTCAAAGAAAAGGTTAAAGTTTTTTTTATCGTAATAATAAGATAGGTTATCAAATTATATAGGATTACGCCATATGTTGTTACCCTTCAGAACTCCGGGTTACCTTTTAATAATGTCGGTTTTGAATAATAACAACTTCTTTTCGCATACCATTTGAAAAACCTCGATACCGGGTACCCTTTTATATAATGCACTGAAGTAATACTAGTAACAAAAGCTTTAAAGGGTAGGAACTTTGTTTTTATAGTTACACTTATCGATATTGAAATGGTTTTACGCAACGTTATAGTTCCCAAAAAATATTTAGAATTTAGGTACGCTTAGATTATATTAGTTAAGGCGACCTTAACTATTCATTTTTACCATAACGAAGATTAAAACCGGCTAAGATACGTTTACGACTTTTCGTAATCAATATAATTTTTTTTTTAACTTTTTACGGCCTATTTTACTTACTATACAATTTTCCATTAACTTCCTTATTAACTTTACGGATAGATTGATTAAAGAGTTAATAGCTTTATCTTTTGAGCCTAATAATTTAGTTTCAACCGTTATTATACTACTAGTTATATTAATAGGTTCGAATAACTTTTCGATGATATGTTTGACGTTGGATACGAGTATATGATACACCAGAAAAGGTCTACTGTAACGAAGGGATTCGGTAATTTATACCCCTATACGTATGTTTTTAATGCGGAGGCTATTAGCGCTTTCCGCGGCCTTAAAGTGGATTCGCATAATAGTCTAGGCGAAATAATAATTTGTGTAAATAATACCTTCGTAATTTGGTATTTAATGAAGCATTAAGCTACCTTTTCTTAATAGGTTTTCCGAGTTTTTTACGCGTTGATTGAGGCGTATTCGAACCTTATTAAAGTTAGATAAAGCCCCAGATATATAGAAATCGTCGGCAACGAAGTCTCGGATAAGCTCGCTAATATAAGGGCTAAATCTATTACCTCTTTCAAAAACAACAACCTACCCTTTACGAATGGAGTAGAATCGTTATTAAGATTTAACCCTGAGGCTGTAAAAGAAGAATTTTACGCTTAAAGGGATGTTAACCTATCTCTGTAATAAAAACGTTAGGGGTTTACATAAACAACTAGGTTTAAATCCGAATTCGATATATTTTGCAGAACCGGTACTTTTTTACCTCGTATACCGTTTTACGGTCATTTTATTATAGTTTCCTTGATATAAGGCTCAGTTACCGAGAATTCGTCCAGTACTTTCGAAGGTTTTAGTTTTTTTGAATTAAAAGGGAAGTATTGTCGTTGTAATAGCGAATGTAACATAACTTATCTGATTTATTACCCGGTTTCTTTTAGGGTTTAAAGGCTTTAATTACGAGCCCTTAGAGAACATCTAAACGTGCGAATGCGTAATATTGATATAAAAAGTGTTTTTACGAATCCTAAATCGTTTCAAAATTTTACCCGGATTACTAATTGTGTTTCAAAAAATAAATATAGTTAAATTATAACTTTATAAGACCGCGTTTACTGCCCGCTAGTAACAACTACGTTTTATGCTTGTTGGCGATTATATACGAAGCCTGTTAGCTTATATATATATACCGCCGCTAATACCACCGCTATTATTACCACTATTATCAATACGAGGAAGCTTAACCCTTTAATAGCTTTATTGCGGCTGTTATTAAGGCTTTTACGACGGTTTCCTGACGAGTCCACCTCCCCCGAAAAGTATTTATAAGTTCTAAGGAGGAATTCGGGGCAGCGGCGGAGGCGAGGGTGCATGAGGTAGTAAAGGCGGCGACAAGCCAGGGGGTGGCACGTTAGTTAAAAATAAAACCCGTCTCCCCCACATTATTAGATTTATCGTCGCTACCAATGCCTACCTAGACCCCCTTGATAACACTTGGTAAGGTCTCTGCTTATTCACGTGAACGTAAAAGAGTAGAAGATTAATAAGAAAGATTGGTATTATATTAGTAAAGTAGATAAGTTCAGATGAAGTATTCAAAGAGTGCACAACATGGATAAGAGGTTATAGAATGCTTATTCGGGCAGTGGCACTTGTGCTATACACTCTGAAATGCCCCTTTTTGGCCGCTCCACGCATAATATACATTGAAAAAGTGCAATTTGTAATGTGTCACGTTATCACTTTGCAAAAGTGTAGCCTATAATGTGCCACGCTATTGTACACGTTATAGGAGTATATCTTATAATGTAGTATACTACTACTTAATTTACGTATACCAATTATAGGGATATATAATAATATTTTCACAAGCAATCATTTTTTGTTTCCCTTTTCATACGTTCTGTACCGATAGTTTGGTAATAACAATAAAATTGTTATATAGTCCGTATCCATAGTTTTGTAGTAATAGTACAGTTATAATGTAATCCGTATCCGTGGTTTAAAATTAATAGTGTAATTACGATATAGTCTATATATAAAGTTTGGTAATGACAGTATAATCACAGTGAAAATTAAAAAGGTTTGGGTTAATAGATTCTAACCGCGGTGGTAATTATAATAAGAATTTAGTTAGTATAACTAATTGGTGGCAATATAATTGTTAATACCGTCTTTTGTTATTTCTGATAATAGTAGTGTTACATAGGTATTATAAAGGTAATTGCATAAGGGTAATTATGCCGTTACTTGTTTTAGTTTAATATAAAGAAATATTGCTATTGGCTCAAATAAAACCTCATTTCCCCCCCTTTAACGACTCGTATCAATAATTAATGTAGGTTTTAACCAGTTCATCGGTATATCCAAACTTAATTCACTATTTTAGTTACTTATTTTGAACCGATTAATAAGTTGGTTACTTAACTAATTCCTACGTACTAGCCTTTCTCATACATAAATTTCGCGTAAAAACCGCTCGCTTAAACTCCGTTTGACCCGAAAACGTAAGCGCGCTGAAGCCGTTGCCGCCGCTAGCCATACCGCTGCTACCACCACCACTAACACTACCTCTATCTTTACGGGTAGTACTGCCTTCATTGTGGCCCTCCTTTTTACCTCTTCCACCACTGTTACCATCAAACCTACCTCCCCATCTCCTCTCTTTACCCCCTCCCCTCCTCCTTCTAACTATCAGGAGAAAACGTAAGGGCTCTTAAGTTTATAAAATTTACCCTCTCTCCGTAAGTAAAAACCTCCTTACCCATGGTAATCCCCCTCCCACATTATAAACGTAACCTGGTGGAATTACGACACGATTCTTATTACCTAACTTTTTTGTATATTACGGTATATTAATATTCCCTAAATAAAGCGTTCGAAGCGAACCTTCTTCACCGCCTCTTTAACGCGTAAGGTGTTAAAGCGACGTATATTTGTTCATAACTCTAGGCTGTGAATATATATGTCCTATATACCATATATCGCGTCCGCATCCGTAGGAAAATTTATTAACGATTATTACAAAAACGGTGGTCGTTTGACTCATGATTACCATTATAAACGGACTAATAATAAATACACCCACATTCCATTGGTCTTTAAACTGTAAGTCGAAGCTGTATTACACTCCTCTAGATTTATAATAAATTCAGTTTAAAAAATATAATTTTAAGCGCGAACTTTATTTTTCACTTTCTTAACTTATCGTTTTAGGGCGATTATAAAAATAACTACTATTATAAATAACGAAAAAAACCGTTACTACTTAGTAATAAGCGCCAAACAGTGAACCAAAAAGCTAGTAACCGTTATTACAGATTAAAAGCGGTGCCTAAATATATACTATGTAGGAGAGTTCGATGACTTTATCGCGTTGCTATAAAGAGAGTAAAAATCTCCTCGCGCCTTTACCCAAGGGTATATGACCCAAGCCGTGGAGCCACATCCTCGATAACGCCGATAACGGCATCGATAACAGTAATATTGGTGGCGCTAACACAAAGTGGGAGGGCGACCGGAAGAACGGAAGAGACGTGACGGCGTCGCCCTCTCCATCTCCTTTAAATAATGAATAGCTGCTTCTTTTGGCCGGACCGACGCGTTTGGCTATGATATAATACGCTATACAGCAAAAAAATTGTTTTTGTTAAAAAAAAACCCCGTAATACGAGTAATAAATGTAAAAGGTAAAATAATCTTGAAATAATAGAAACATAAAGTGATAATATATAAAAAGCGGTATAATATAATAAATTCATATAGTATAGAACTATTATAAGCGATATAGATGCAAATTATATATCGTAGTCTGATATACGGCATAAATAAAGAGTGATAATATGTTAAAAGTAACATAAAATAATAAATTCAAATAGAAAAGAGTAAAAATTTTAAATCAGTAGGACCGAAGTGTATAAGATAAAGAGTGACATTATGTTAGTAACGGTGCGAAACGGGAAAACCAAATAGAAGAAAACGTGGAAAACGGCGTAAATAGCGGGTTTCGAACCGCTCAAAAATGTCAAAAGCGGTGTAATCATACGAAACAAAAATAAAGACAGGAAACGCGCAAAATGTTGACCTTAATAATGCTGTAAAACCTTTTTAGAAATACCAAAGAAAAGGTGTTTCTTGATATCAACGCCTCTAATACCCCGTTCGGGGCGCTGTTCGTCATTACGTCTACTAGGTTTGATTTTTCATTAATTCATCTTATTTTCTCAATTTCGCAACGTTTATACGATTTAAGTAAAGTTATAATATCGATTTTGAATCGTTTTTTGGTTTTAATACCAAGTTTAACCAAATATTCGTAAAGCGAAAAGCAAGTAGTATGTATAAAGAGAAAAATAAGTTTTAAACTAAGGTTGGAAATAATTCTCCGGACCGTTATCGTTATAGTAATTCCCGAATCGAAATTTTTTACTATATTATAGATTTTTAAAGTCAAAACGCTTTTTATAACCCGTTTGTATTTGGTTAAGCTTTGATAAATAATATTTCCAAAAGAGTAAAACCGTTTCGGACACATATTTAGTTGTCAAAGACTAAAAACAACTCTATTTATGAGTTATAGTCGGTATAATTGGCAAAGAAATCGTTAGTAAAAATAAATAGCTTTACTTTGCATATATTTATCGGTATAAACTGTGAATCGCGCTTTACATTATGTATTTGTTCCGTAAGACGCTTATTAAACCTCTTGTGTATATAGTTTAACGGAATGATTTAACATTACGCGGCAATTAAAAAGTTGAAAGCAGCTTTCAATTATATCACTAAGATAAACTAAGACTTATGTAAACGTTAGTACCTGTATTCGGCAGCCCGTTTTATATTATCCAAAGCGAAAAAAAAAAACTTTATTTAATTACCTGCTTTATGCCAAACCTAAAAAGCTGTTTCGGAAAGTAATAATCTAGTTATTAAAATAGATTGTATAGTCCTTTGTTAGGCACTTTTTAGGTATTTCTTTTCATCCAACCTTTAAGAATTTCCTCTTTTGGGATACGAAAAACAACATGTTACACAACGTTAATAATCGTTCGTTTACATGCTCATTTAAATGAAGCCGTTAAAACGGATTGTTAAAACCAATAAATACGGGTTAAATGTCAAATTAGCTATTCCAAGCCATTCTATATAATGATTTTAGTAATTGCTATTTGAGTAAACACCAATTTTGATCAAACCGTAAATAGATTTTATAATACGTAAAATCGTTTTAGGTTGATGGTATTTCTTAAAATATAAAGGTATATTAGTGTAAATACGTTATTTAAACCGTTCATTGAACTGTACATCAGTCTTCATAATATTAGAAAGTTTAATATATAAGTTTTAAAAGGTATTTAAAAAGGTTAAGAACAAAAACTTCAAACGGTGGTTAATCTATTATAAGATGGACGACTAAGTTATAATATTATTTTTACTATCTTCGTTATATTCTTTTACAATTCAACGGTTTTTTTCGTATTAATTTCTCGCCTGATCGTTAACTTAGTAAATGAGGCGAGTAAAAAAAGAATTATTGGCGTTGTAAATCGTTAAATAAACCAATTGAAAGCGAAAAACGCCTTATTCAATTGAAAAAAAAATTCCGTTTAAGAGGATTATTCTAACAGGGCTTTTAAAGCGGTAATAATACCTTCGGGACAAAGCTTCAATCTAATCTTGCGGTTTACCATCTTCTTTCAAATAATGAAGAAATTTATGACAAAATTCCTAAGGCGTTTCCTAGTTTTCGAGCGAAAAGGGCGGCCCTAGTAGCAAGGTATTGGTGGCATTAGTATAGACGGTCCGCTTTCATATAGTAGTGGCAGGTTAAAAGTGATATTTAAGGGGTATACTGGAATTAAAAGCGGTTTGGATATATAGTTATAGAAATGGAGTCGTCTATGGGTTTAATCGGACTATAGTTTCAAGCCGGTTTCTTTTTACATTTTTTCTTTTATATTCTCAAAACATTATCCAACAAAATGGACTTATACCGTTGGGTAAAAAAACGAATAAATGATAGTGTTAGAATCCGTTCATATTTTTAATACCAACTTATATATCCTCAACTTTCCAAAATAAAACCTTCAACTATAATAATAGGTCCAAAAAGCTAGTTTTACATAGGTCGTTCCTCGTGACCAGCGCTTTTAAAACATCGTTCTTAGCCCATAGAAAACGTATTATTACTATGGCTTTCGCCATAGCATGTACCCTTTATAATATACTTGACAATAGTACAAAGTTTTTATACTTTCTCTGGAAAATATTAAAGATGGAAAACGTAAAAATTAGCCTACGAAGACAGAAAGTGTTATTAACAGCGTTAACGGCAATTTACAATATATATTCCATAAACTTAGTACCTTTTATCTTTCTTGCATAATATCGTATACGATTTCTTGAACGGTTTATAATATCTTTTAAACTTGCTCATACGTTATAATAATTTTACTACTATTTATATATATTCGTTACCGGTGATTTTAATTTAGTACCTTACTTGGGAAAATCGAAGGCCGTACCAACTTTATAAGTAATGCAATCTGAAGGCCTTGAGTAAATATTAAACTAAAAATTCACCAAGGCGTTCCATTAATTTATAGCGGAAATGCTTCGCATAAATTTGGCGCCTTGACATAACGTTATAGCGTCGATAGCGTATAATACCAGCTAGTTGTCTAGGAACATAATATCGATAATTCCCTTTTAATTAAAGTCTATATCGTCTTTAAGATGTAATTTAAACCATCGTAAGGCTTATTAGTATAGTTTGCACTCGTGGCAAAACTTTTCGACAACATTAAGTTGGGTTTTCTCCTATATTCTTGTAGCCTACAACGTAAAACAGTCGTAAAAGGCGTTTTGTAACTGGGTATCTGAATCGGTGGTGTAATATCCGCAATTCCGGCTACGTTAAGTAAATAGATTTACTTGTATATGTTTTAGGGGGGAACTATAAATAGCCGAACTTAGGCTAGAACGGTACTAATATGCTATTCGAAATACAAATTAGTTAATTAATCGTATTTCGAACTTAAATTTCGACCTCATTTATATTAGCTAACGAAATTCAAAATGACGCTCTTAAATTCATTACATAAAACTTAACCGGTAGGAATCGTATATTTATAACGATTGTATTAAACGATGTTGTTTTACCTTCATCAAAGAAAACCTTTCGATATTCCCTTATATAGTCAAATAGGAATTTCGGGAATTTCGCCGCGAACGCATCGAATTATCGCTTTCCGGCCGTTGAGATTTCGGCCGCGTCAATATTACGCATAGTATCCTGAAACCAATTATCGTACCTGTCTAAAAATGTAAATTACGACGTTATATAGGATTTTAACACTTTGACTTCGTAATTCAGGCTTTTTTTATATAGAAAAGAGGCGTCCTATAGTCTTATGAAGAAACGTCGAGCGGTCTCATTATCTTCTACTATTAGTTAAATATCATTGCTTATTAGAATAATATTACACGCAGTGCAGTAGGTCAACTTTACTTACAGTAAAGTTGATTGTACTGCAAGTGTATTGCTTTGTGGAGACCTACCGCATTGAGTGTAAGTCGAGTGCAGTACGCTGCACTTCACTTTAGGGCACGGGCCAAGTAATTGGCTATACAAATTACAGTGTAGACCGGCTAGCAGTCTGCTAAACCTAAAACAATACATCTACTATTTGACCACACAATACTACTGTTACTTCAACCAATCGAATCGACAACGTTGAAACGTCCAAGGCCTATCAACAATGATTAGTGCTTGCTTATTAGGTTAAGTATAGATAAGCTAAGTAGAAGAAAAAGCTACTTTCCGGTTGTTACGCTTTGTAGCTACGGCTGCTAGTGTAAAGGAAAGATTCTTGCAAAGAGCCTCTATTGGTACTACGCTAGTCCTCAACGGCAGGAAAACAGAAAAGACTTCTTGGGTTACGTCAGTCCTTAACGGCAATCTGGAAGTAGACGACGGTATCGTTACTCGAAAACATTAAGAAATCTTTACCGATCCTTTTTAAAGACGTTGAGATTGACTGTCAGATGTCTTAAAGTACAGCAAGTTGACGAACGGCTAAGTTGATACTACTACGGGTGCTATTAATATAAGAAAAAACAACTAAGTTTCATGGCTTGCAATAAATAACCTTCGCCCTCTACCTATAACCTTTACTTCCAACAAACGACCTCCGACCTTACCCTTTACACCAAACCTTTTCCCTACCTCACTCTTTTTTACTTCCCACGCCACGCCAGTTATTAAGTTCGCTACTCTGAGCGGAAAACATCAAGTCGCGTCAAAAAAGCCACGTCGCGCAACATCACGCCAAGTCGCCAAGTCGACAAGTTCCCACGGGACTTCACACCAAAACACTAAGTTCATACACCCAAGATCACCAAGTTCCTCGCCCTACACGCGTGTCAAGATATCTGCCTTTAGCGCCCCCTTGAAAAACAATTACCGACCTTACCCGGAAAGATCCAATTAAGGCCTTCGGTTACGTTTTTAGCAAGTTTTACGACGACGACCTTTCGGTGCTAAATGTTAACGAAAAATTAACCGAAAAATACCTTAGCAACTTCATCGAATGTTTTATCGTTAAGTATAATACTAGTCACGACCTAAATCGAGCTTTTAACAAATACTACGAGTTTTTTAACGATTAGACAATTCACATATGAAAAATAATTTAAAAAGGGGTTAAATTAAAACTTAAATCCGAATTAAAGAAACAAGGGATTTTAATTGAAATATAAGGCGTTATAACTTTAACCTAAGCCCTTTTCAACTTGGCCCAACTTAACAAATACCATTATAATCTACGGTCTAAAGGGAAAGGTATTGAAAAACCTTACCGCCCTTATACATGATCTAGAGAACCCCTAACTTACCTCTAATTAAGTTAAACCTCTTTACATGTTAACGATAAGGAACCTGTTATCTACTCAGCGATTTAGTACCTTTACGTAATAACGTGAAGTACGCTTTTAACGGTGGTAAAATATATTAAGCAAGGGTTGTTTACGTGGCTTAAGGTATTAATATTAGCGACATATATCAATTAATTAAATAAAATCGTCAAGCTTTCCCAAACCTTTAAACACTCATTACCCTTTAGTAATTTAATCATTAAAACCTTTAGAACCCTTTTTACTTTAGATACACCTATACTCGTAAACCCACTATAAGTTTTACTACAAGGTTTTATCCTTCGACTTAGCCGACTGGCAATTACCCTTGATACCGTTCTTCGGAAGTACTAAGGCTTCAACCTCCAAAAAAAAACGCTATTTATGACTGGGATAATTATGGCGACCTTTTTCCGAAACGTATTAAAATAAATAATATTAATTACAAACTTATAATGAACTTCTCTAAGATCAGGGATAATACAAAGAAGTATAACGGAAAGCTTTACAACCTCCTCGATACTAAGATAAGGCACTTTCTAAATATATGTAAGTAAATAAAGGTCCTACCTTTTAGTTTTCACTTAACATTTCTAAGAATCCTTATAGTTTACATCAAAGATTACTACTTAACCTTTTTGATGAGCGCTACCACATTTCGCGAGATTTACAATAGCATAAAGAGCCACTTCAAATACAATATCCACCTCGCGTAACACTATATAAATTAGGCTACTATAAAATCAAATAAAAAAATGGTAAAGAAGAAAGAGTAGGAAGTACCAATAGATATTTTTACTTAAATTCTCGACAAGTTGATAAAATATTAGAAATTAATAGGAAAAGCTTATGTTAACGAAACTATACTTTACGAATAGGTATAGATAGTAATTACGGGTATTAACGAGTTCGAATACACCTTACACCGCCTAAATATCACTTACAAAAGGTTTTTTAACCAGTTACGTTTTCGTTTGCCACCGTAATATCACGCATATTAAACTATCTCGACATGTATTTTATAACCGACAACTTCATTAACGTAAATATTAAATGTGATAAGCTAATTAACTTCGCCAATACTTCCAAGTAGATTAAGTGGCACGAAGATATTATTCCTGGTACCACGGCATAATAACTATCCAAATATACCTTCCTGTACCGTTTAGGTGGTAAAGATCCTTACTTTTACCCTAACTATACCCCTACTCTTTTACAAACCTTTAACCTTAGCGATCGTTACGCGGATTATATGTTTTAAGGTATTATACCAGATACTAAGGCTGTAAGGTACTTAATAAAATGCTATTCATAGTACGTAACACTACGAAGGGAAAGTACTACAGCTACTAAAATTAATTGTTACGATATTAGTAAGGTTAAAGTTGGCTTTGGCCCAGACGAACAGTAATCGTTAATAGGAATAACAGTAGTTTAAACTATTGTGAAAACGATTACTTTCCATATACCTAAGTCCCCTACCTCTTTTCTACTTTTCTTAAAGGATATGAGAACTCTTGTCGTTAAAGTTAACGTTAACGCAGACGAGCTGGTCAAGAATCACTAGAGGTTTCCACTCGCCTTTAAGTAAAGACACTTATAGCTTTATTTTTAAGGCCCGGAAGCAGTGGTATTAAAAATAATGACGCCGGAGATACGTTAATTACACCAGCGCTTTAGCCATCCAGCTGTTAATAAGCTATACAAAGTCCTCAAGTCCGCAAGATATAACGATATGGAATACTTTACCTTTAAAGTTATTAAAAGTTTATACTACCACTATTGAACGTATGTCTTAGCCCCCCGAAAATTTATATTTACACCAAAAGATAACAAAGATTTTAACTACTAGATCTTTATCAATGAATTTTACTTGGATAATAAGCCTGTTTCTTTACGTCGTTAACTTCGTACCCTTCTTTTATAAGGCTAAGTTTTTAAAGTTCTTTTCGACAAAAGATACGTAGAAAACGTTAAGGATGTTATGGATTAACATGTATCTGGATTTACCTAACGTCGTTATTCACGATACTAATACCAACTTTATGGCGGAATTTTTTTTTAAAAAAATGCCAAAATGATAAGAATCTAGTGTAAACAGGCACTTGTAAAAACTTACTGAAGCATTAGAAAGGTTAAAAGGGTATACACCTTACTTCACCAAACGTATAATAGTCTTACGTAAGGAATTGGAAACTTTACAGATCCGGAGGCACGTCTAAAAATAGCAGTAAAAGGCTTTAATAATACCGTGTGCCCTAATGATTTGGTGTTAACTCTACTAATCTTTGGAGCGTATCTACCCCTAACGAGTCAATCTCCACCTTTGGCAAGTACTTAGGAACGAGCTGCAGTCTATAGAAAAGCTTTAAGGGAACTACGAAAGGAATCGGCATGCTGCCAGAATAATAACGCCTTTAACACCAGGAATATTCCTTTAAAGATCGACGTGCTTGTTTTACCGATGCAAAGTGAAGTCCTAATGTGGAGGGAGTCAAGAAAATGAAACGGGATATATAAGATATTAAGTAGTATAAACTTTAAAATAATTATTAAAACCGCTAACGGCCCTATATCTTTCCGAATTACCTAAGTCAAGCCTTATATTATGGGTATTAAATATAAAAACCCTTAAGTCTCCCAAATAAAGCGATCGAGCTAATACGAACCTCCTTTACCAGTTGTTAACAAGCTATAAACGCCGTCAGCGTAGGCAACCCTTGAAGAAAAAGAAAAACGTTAAAAAGGAGAAATACACACCGAATATTATATACAATACTATTTATATAAATAGTAAAGAGAAAGATAACGAAGATTTTGCAGTAAAGTCTAAGGTATAAAGGATTATTGAAACTTCCGGCAAACCTTTTAAAAAAAGTGATAAGGTTGAAATCGATAGTTTACTAACTCGAGGTATTATATAATTTGTACCAAAAACCAACTTTAACCTTTAAAACCCAAACTTTACGATTTTCAAGTCGAAGATTATCTACCAGATTAAGGGAAAAACTATGGGGCGGCCGTACGAAAAGTCACGATTAATTTCTAAGGGATACGGCGATGAAGGCAAAAACTAAATCCTTACGAAGTCGTTACCGATTTAAAAGATTAGTTAACGTTTGGTAAATATTCTAATGATAAGATTCATAGACAAAATTAAAGGCAAATTTATACTTAATGGTCGTAACATTACGTAAGCCTATACATAATCAACAACGGATTTACAAAATATTATATTATAAGAACTATCGTAATAGTTACGTGCCATTTACCCTCTAGGAACGATAATACGGTGTGTTAAATCATTTTATATGTTAGCTAAAGTAGGTATTCACTTGGTTTTAACTTACCAATTGTATTTTAAATCCCGTTCAACGATAAAGTCGTTAATATACGATCCGTACTTACTAGTAACGTAAAAAAAGGACTTTGATATAATAGGCATGTAAAGTAACGATACCCTCTTCATCGGAATGGTAGGCTTTATAATATTGGAATAATAAGCGATCAAAAACTTTAAGTTTTGGAATTGCAAGCCGGTGAAAACGTTAATCGAAAATAACCAACCTAATTTTAATAAATCCTTAATCCGTATACTTTGTATTAACGCCGGCTTAAGCTTTCGCCAAAAGGGCTAGCGCGTAATCCTGACCACAATCGATAATATCAACGAGGCCAGGGCTTAATGGTACTTGGAATAATATATATAGGTTAGCTATATTGCCACTTTATTCCAACTGGAGGCCCCATATAATTTATCCATTACGGTACAAGTACAAATACTAAAGGATAAAGACTTTAATCGGCTAAATTAAATATTGAAATAGAAAATGCGAAACCTGAACCGTGAAATGAATATGGTGTCAATCGACCTTTTAAGGGCTAAACTAAAAATCTTAACAAATGGGTCTTTTACAAATAACACCGACTTGTCTTTATCGATCAACTTTTTAATAACCCTCGTTAACGAAGATAAGCGGGAAAATTAGTTTAGCATTATCAGAAACCGAATTTACTAAACTTCCGTCAAATATAAAAGTATTACACAAAACGTATTGGAATCGTGAATTTATAGCATAATAGCGGACTTCGATATAGGTATATTATTATAGGAGACCCTTAACTATATTACCAGACAGTTACAAATTCCCCCTATCCTAGTAGTAATTTATACCAACATAAAAAGCCTTTTCGGATGCTTTTTAAAGCTCGAAACCACTAGTAAAAATCGCTTGATAATCGATATAATGGAATTCCGTGAAGATTATGAAAGGAGGGAGATCAAAGAGTTCCGATAAATCGATGGCAAAAATAACCCTATTAACGCCATAACGAAAACATCACTAAATTAAGCCCTAAAAAGGTTTGTAAACGGCAATAAGCTGACTATACGTATTGAAGGATACGTGTAAAAGCCGCTCGAAAGGCTATGTGATGATTGACAGAGATGTGTTGACAAATGAAAAGACTGCCAGAGGATTAATGATGGTAATCTATTTAAGTCGTACAGTTAAAGTTAAGGCTTTCAAAGATCTGTGGCGTAAGAATTTTTGTAGGAGTTAATAAATTTGAACCTCGGGGTAACGGAGTAATAGCAGTTAAATGTAGTTCATTTGCATGTAATTGATTGTAATTTAGTATGAGATTCAACTGGAATTGACAAAGGGTCTGGCTAGTTAACGAAGAAGCAATTCAGGTGCAACCAGAAAAGATTGGTTAGCTATACTAGCGTGCGCATAAAAACTAAAAAGCCGCCAATGTTGAAATAATATTACACATAGTGTAATAGGTCAACTTTACTTACAGTAAAGTTAACTATACTATAAGTGTATTGCTTTGTAGAGACTTACCGCATTATGTGTAAATAGAGTACAATACGCTACACTTCACTCTAGGGTACGGGCCAAGAAATTGACCATACAAATTACAGTGTTGACCGGCTAGCGGTCTGCTAAATCTAGAACAATACATCCACCATCTGACCACGAAATACTACTGTTACTTCGACCAATCGAATCGACAACGTTGCAACGTCTAACGCCTACCAACATTACTTTTAAAAAAAATCTTCGAAGGTATATTCGTATAAGAAGGCGTTAAACTAATTTTCTGCGCCTGGATACTCAGCTATATAAGTTGCACAATTGGTTTTTATCCGTTATGTTAATAGGTAGTCGTCTTAAAACTATTGTTTAATTTAAACTTACTTATAAGTGAAATATTTAATAAACTAGTAGCCGATTTTGCTGTATACAATATAAAGTTTTTATAAACCCATAAGAATTCGTATATCATATAGTAGATATTATTATAGCCGCGGTAAGTTTCTTCCTTAATCGTATAATCATCTTTTATAATAACCGATTTTCATTTTTTTTCTTAAAGTCCCCCCTCTCCCCCCGATATTTCTCTTTTTATAAGATCTTTTTTGTTAGTGAGAAAGCGGTGCGGTAAAAGGTTACGGTAAGGCTCGTAGTTAGTGGGTATTAGTCTATAAAATACGTATTGACGTTTTACGCCGCTTACAATATCGCTAAGAGGGCCGTTTGTTTTATTTGGACCGCTTTTATTATAGTTTAATTAATTATTAGCAGCATTTCAAATGTAGTTTTACGTTAATATCTATCTTGAACTATATTCCGAGAAAGGTTCTTATTTGATGCACGTTATAAACGATATTTATAGTACTTTCTCCTCTTCTATCGATTCCTCCAACTCTGTTTCCACTTTATAATATGTGTTTAACCTTGTTAAACGCCTTTTTTTTATATTTACAAAGTCTTTTTTGGTTACCAATCTATAATTTTCAGTAGGCGATCCTGGCGCCTTTTCAACTAACATCTCTTTACAAACTTTACTTTTATCACTTTATCGTCCGTCCATATCGGCATTTATATAAGCTGGATTGTTATTAATAAGGCTTTTATAATACGGTTATTATTTTCATCGGATGTATTAATATCATGATTCTGTAGTTACTTTCGTAATATTTTGAAGATTATACTATTAACCACATGATATATATCCGGCGTCAAGCCTATGATATCATTTTGAGAATTGTGAAACAAGTTGCGCCTATTAATTTCACCATTGGAATAGTTAAAAATTATATTAATTACATACATATTTAGCATAACAGGATTCAAATTCGTTACTAGTACCTCAATCTTATAATTTTATAAGTCAAGGTTACAATACTTTGAAATATTATTACGAAACGACGTATTTACCAGCAAGTATTTTATACATTTGTTAGCTTTTATTAGATCTATTACTGGTAAAGTTATGGTTGTAGGATTAAGCGGCTGGAGAGGATGATTTCTATATATACCTGTGATGTTAAAGCGGTGAAAATTATCGGTTTCGCGTCGTAATTGGGAATTGGATTCGTTTAGGGTTGAAAGTAAAAGTATATAAATACGTAAATGCGAAGGAAATAAAATGTGATAAATAAGTTAAAGTAAAGTTATTAACGCTTATTAGTATGGATAAATTTCAAATAACATGTAAATAAAGCGTAACTATAAATTGGTTCCACGTTTTGAATGAAATTCGTGAATGATTTTCAACGTTATACCGGTTAAACAATTAAGGGGAAAAAACTTCAAAACGTTGTAAGTGCTAAATTTAAAACATGTGGTATAAAGCGATCAAGTCGAGTCAGATACGGCAAATGAGAAAGGAGAGGGAAAGGGGAGGTATATAAGTGTAATCCGATATATAAGGTTTGGTTCACATGGGGTAGGCGGTTCGGATATCGTATTATAACCGTTTTTATTAGTTGAAAACGGTTTAGGTATTACGTTCGTAACCACTTTTAGGTTTCGAAAACGGTATATATATTACGTGTGTAACCGCTTTTGGATTTCGTAAACGATATAGGTGTTATATTTAAATTGGATGGGTCCTAACAACAGGTTCCGAAACTTGGTAGATTTAGCACATATTGTTCAATACGTAATAAAACGCCCTTTAAAAAAAATTCCCGGGTACGTTTAAAATGTTAAATTGGTAAACTCCCAAATTAACGAGGATTTTTATTAAATAATGTACTGACTAATCAATAATATCGTATTATAGTAATCCGTTCAAAAGTTATTTCAAATTTTATAGTTTTATTATACTTCATGATTTAAAGGTACTTTCACGTAATTTTACACTTCTGTATAAATTTTATAAGGCGTAATATTAATATTAAAATAATTGGAACCTTTAACCCATCACGTTATAAGTCTTTAACTTCGGTTTGTCCCTTCTTTCAGATGGTTTATAATCGACCTAATCGGCTTTTCATTAGTATCGGTAAGGTTTTTACTTATTTACGTAAACTTAAAAAGGTAAAAAAGTAATTCGAAAGATTATTATTATAATAGTAAAAATAGATAAGTTTAGAAAAATCATTTAGAGAGTGTACGCTACGGATAAGAGGTTATAAACCTCTTATTCAGGTAGTAGAAATTTTAGCATAAACTCTGAAATACCCCTTTTAAGCCGCTTCACGCATGATGCACTCTACAAGAGTACAATCTGCAGCGTATCACATTATTGTGCACTCTGCAAGAGTGCAGCCAGCAGCGTGCCACGTTATCATATATACTGTAGGAGTGCATATTGCAGCATAGTGTACTGCCACTTGACCTACGTATACTCACTATAGGGATATATAATAATATCCATAGTAACGGAATCCTGTTGCCTTAATTAGGCCCTTATAATGACCTACGTTTCGTTACTCTTCGCCGATTTTACGGCGGGGCGTAGGGGTTGTTGTAAGGCAGTTAAACCCCTAAAAGGCGTTTTTGATGTGATGGCGACACGGTAGGTCGCTAAAGGTTCGACGTCGTTAGGGGCGACGGAAATACACCCACCTTTACATTTAATTACTACTATTACACATCAGATCCGGTCATTTGTAATTTGAATATCAAAGGGGTTGTACGTATTTAACGGGCTTATTTTACGCCCTTTCCCCTCCTATACAGGCCTCGTTATCAGCCTTTATTAAAAGGGACCATACGTAACCCGTGTAGGGTAACTCCCCGTTCAAAACTAGATGGTGGAAAATAAAGCCGGTCGACAAGGCGTAAAAGAAGAGAGTAAGGAAGTAAAAAGCGTAGGAGAATGGGTCACACTTAAGGCGCGTTTAATTCGCTTGAAATATATGGGCTTTTTAATACTAACAAAGCAAGCGCAGGTGTAATTGACACGGCCTTTACGGATAAATAATTTTGAAGGATAAAGTTAGCTAAGATATTTAAATTAAAAGGAAGGTAAGGTATTGGGTATGAAGATAAAAAGAGGACGTTTTTTTTTTAAAAATTCCTTTGATGGTTAATTAAAACAAGGTTTAATTTTGAAGGTCGCATTAATAAAGGGTACATTTTATACGGAGCAACGACGTATAAAATCCCGCGTATACGTAAGCGGGCACCTTATCGGTTTGGAATTTTCCTTAACATGTACGTATAACTTTACGCGTTCTTTACGATCTCTCTTTTCTGGGGCTTTCACCATACCTTTTTTTTCTTGGCTTTACGGGGTTCCTTTTTATACACCAAAATTGATTGTATCCTTGCGCGATTAGGCGTTAAGCGGAAACTAAAGTGGTTACGCAAAATAGCCCAACCAAGGCTACAATTTATACGCCTACACCTCTCTAAACTGCGGGGCACCCTAAGGTCTTGATTGAAGGGGTAGCGGAGGTAGCCAATGTACTTTTAAGTCCGCATCAACCCACATTACAACCCCTGTCTCCAGTATTTACAGGGATATTTCGTAGCATCTCATGCACCGCTTCGCGGTGGGCACTACTCAGTGATAGTATAATCCAAATGAATAAAATATAACACCTGCCGCATTGAAAATATACTATTACTATGATTACTGCAATTATAGTAATCGACTAAGAAACTAACCCTTTTATCAACTCTATTATAGCCGCTACTAAAACCTTAATAACGGTTGCCCAACGAATTTATTCCTATTAGGATAAAATAACGGGTCTTGAAAAAATATTTGGAGTGACGAAAAACCTAGTGGTGCGGGGGGTAGTAAAAACGGCGACAGGGGAAAGAGGTGCGTGTTAATTAAAGATAAAGCTCGTATCTCCACCACTACTAACCTCGTCATCGCTACCAACTACGTTAACTCTATCTATGCTGGTAATTGCGTTACTCTAGGGAAATAACAACACAGCTGTAACCTAAGTTGCGCCGTCTTTTATTACCGTAACATTGGCATTAAAAGGCCGTTGTAAGACGATTAGACGCCTAGAAAACACCTTCATTGCAATAGCGACACAATTAGTAGCCAACGGTCTAACAACATTAACGACGATAGGGATATACCCTTCTTTACACTTTATAATTACCACTTATTAACACTAAATCCTTTTGCGTAAAATTCACCGAAAATATTAGGATCTATACATATGCAATAGATATTTTAACGTTCAGATCCTCTTTATCAACGAAAATCCCGTCGCTAACCATTATAACCAGGAACCGCACGTAATGATTATAGGGTTGTTTCCCACTCATAATAATAGGAGAGGTCAAGGCTACGCGGGTCGCAAAAGGTAAGAGGAAAAATTAAAAAGATATTAAGGCGAGATCGCTGGAGGCGCGCTTTATACATTTAAAAATTAGGGGTTCCCGCATAAAGCCCCGTATGCATTGTAACCTTGTACGTACAATTAGGTTTTTATATAATAAGGCTACTACTTTTATTAACATAAATATTCTATTGATTAATTATAAGAATTATAAAGGTACATAAGCATCATTATTACTTAGAATGATATTTTATCATTATAGGAGAAAGACATTAACTTTACGAGTTATATTAATAAATCATCCCTCTTATTTATTTTTGGAACGTGATGTAAGTGCTAGAGCGCGCATATAAAAGTCCCTTAATAACAACCACAACACTACACACCCCATAACGTACACGCATTACTATATACGCGTTTTACTTGCGCTTTTTTCGGGATTTTATTTTATAACTTCACTTCTCAGGGTTTTCTTGTTCTTTCAAGAGATCATAAAGTCGTATATCCAACACAAACAGGCGCCGGATAGAAACTGAAATGGCCGCGTTTCATTGCCTAACTAAGGATAAAACTTATAAGTCTTTGGGTCTTTACATTGTAAGGCACCCTAAAGTTTGTATTAAAGGAACTTCAAGGGTCCGCGACAACCCATTCAGGCCCCAGCGGCCCCTCGTTACAATCCCTACCCTCGGTATCTACAGGACTATATTATAGAAGCTAATAAAATACTTTGAAGTAAGCACTGCCTTGTGATAATGAAATAAAGTAAAATAACCTTATTATTGAAATTTTCAAGATTTTAAATCAATATTTAAACTTTTTGGGTATTAAGGAGTAGGTTTAACGATAATGGAAAATCTTTTTGATTATTCACAAAGCAAATTATTTCACATCTTCATTCTTTCTAGATTTATATATTTTATATAACTTATTAACGACTACATAATGAGAACTTGAAAACAACTAACGTAGTTTTCAACTCCTTCAGATTTATTAACGTTATCTGTAGCTCTTAAAGGTTAAATCACAAGTATTCCTACTTAGAGGCGAAAAGAAACCTCCGGTCGTCTTTAACTAGTTTCTTAACATTGATGTCAATATTGATGTTGAGGATTTCTACTTTTTCACAATAAAGGAGAAATGAGGTAGAAGATTTGAGGATATAGAATGTAACTAGCTTAATGATTATTTTTACTGTTGTCGATATTAGTAACACTAGTTTTTATTATCTAAGTCAATACCTACGTTGGCTTTATCGGTATCTGAACAATTAAATTTCGTAATAATCATGTTCTCATATTCTACTACAATATTCTATAAATTACTTTTTATGAAGTATCTTAATGTCCCTATATCTGGTATAAGTTTTTTAAAACATGTGGTTTGCATAACTATAGCAAAGTTTAATAATATGTAAGGTGTTTAGTATTAGAGTTTCATCGAAAAGGTAAGGGCTTTTGCTAGTTAGACGGCATAAAAAGTCATTGATTTCTGGTAATTAGGTTGTTTTAGAGTCGTTATTTTGATGCTTCATGACTATTTTTAACGCGTTTATTTATTGTTTAAAATATATTAACCCCTCATCTCTATGATATGATGTAAGTTGTTCTTTTTAGAAATATTTGAGTGTTCTATATTATACATCATTTGTTGTTTATAACGTTTGACTGTTATGTGGCAATCGGACTAATAACTAGATTTACTACAGATCTAATACCTTTCGCAACTACTATGACGATAGTATTTGTGGTTGCATTGAACATGTTCGCTTAAGTTGTACCTACATTGCTATCGCTAGTGGGTTTTTCAATCCATAGGTTTTGGAACCGAGTTTGAAAGTAGTGACTTTCTATACTTACGGTTGATTTGATAAGTAATTAATAGGTCATCATTATCCTAGTTGCGAAAGTTGTCAGATTAGGAGTATATATATACCAATTATATTTGGCTTCCACACCATCATAGCCTTAAGTAAGGACCGCAAATAGTTCAAAAAACCTTTATAAATGGAATTATGGTGTTGTAAGACGTATTAAAACTTATTAAAGTTCATAATATCTTCCTGTATGTATTGAAAAAATATAGCTACATCAGTGTATGCTTCCCTATCATTTGCTAATGTAATATCAACTTGTTATGCATTTGGTTCAAGATATTTATTAGTGTTTTCTCCTTTTTCTTTTTCTCTATTATCGTCATTTACCTCGTCGTGACCTAATCAATATGATATTGCATAAAGTGAACGTCGTACTCGAAGTAACCTTTCATTCCGTTATAAATTTTACGAAAAGTGCATGCTTTTCTCAGAAAGATAAGGTAATAGTTTACAGTGTACCCCGTAATAATTCCTAGTAACAGTTAATGAAATCCCAAATGTTAAACCTTCATCTACTTTTAGATGTTGAAAACCAACATTGTTTTTTGTATTAGGGAAATAGTGGGGTTTTTCGTTGTATTTTTCGTATTATTAAAAATTGTGGAAAATTCGGTAAGACATTTGTAGTTGATATTAACTATTTTAACTAATCAAAGATGTAAGTCGCGATAGTTGTCCTAATTGGTGATGTTATTTTTTGCCAACTTAAATTTTGAACCTTTCAAGTTTCGATGATAAGAATCATTATCAGTTGTTTTTCCCGATGGACAAAGTCCCATAATAGTACCTATAGTGAGTTTAGGTGTATAAATGTACCTGTTGCGGAAAGTTTCGCTTTAAAGGATTCGACGATATTAAAAGAAACATGGTTGGATTTAACGATTTTGTGGAAATTTCAATGGGATTTAAGGATGTTTTTTAATTAAACCTTGGATAGCGTCGACGTTAATTTCTTTTTTCTCGCTGTTAGTTGTTGCTTTATATGCTTTGAATTTGCTGAACGCTTACCCCGCGTTATGACAAACAGGGACTGTATTACTTAGTAAATTAACTGGTTGCTTATTGTTGTTGTATAACGAGTTGTTATCGCGGGATTGAGGGTTTAATGTAACTAGATATCAAGTGGTGATCCACTAAGACGTATATAAGTGTATGAATTGTCGTTAATTCTCGTTCCTTTGGTTGATAAGTCTAAAAGTTAAGGATTTTAAGGGTAATTCTTAAATTTTTCTAGTTTTAACAAGCTTTCGACTAATTCAATTGATTTCTTATCTGGGATAAAGATTTTACACTAATAAAAATCATTTCATAAACTTCGTTTTAATGACTTTATAAACCATTATTTTCATGTCAATAATCTATTCATGAAAAAACTTACGAATATTTTGGAAAACGTAGGTATCATGATCAAATTCTTCGCCAAAGTTTAACTGGAGGATATATTACCCAGTAAAGTCGATTAAGTGTTTGTCAGTCAACATTTCATCTATAGCTTTTTCCTATAACTTTTTGTTTAAACAACTGAGAAAAAAAGATCGAATGTTTTCTATTGCCTTCATACAGTCTTGATCAAATACTATTTTAATGTTTTAGTCCGCAAGTAAACTTTAATTGAAATAAGCCCAAAACTTGGATATTTAGGAGAAAAAAAGAAAATACTTCACGATTTAAGTGAGTGAATTTAGAGTTTTTAGGTTGAGAATCGCGTAATGTGGTTTGATTAGCGTAATTTAATAATTATTAAGTTTTCGCTCGGTATACCGATTTTAATGTATTTGTTAACGTATGTGATAAACGATTTTGCATTTTTCATGATCCGAACTATGATGGTAAGCCAAGTAAGTGCCATGTGAAGTTTACTATTGAGGTACACACGAGAGAGTAGAAGAGGCTATAGTGGTCTTTCATACCGGACTTATAGGCTTGGTCCGTACAAAGCCCGTCACGTACCCTCGTACATAATATCTGAGGACAGCATACGGACCGCTTCCAGACAAGGTATTATATATCCCGTTACGTGTACAGTTATATAACCTATAAACTTAATAGTTAGTAACCTAAGTCTATAACATACCCACCTTTTTATTAAAAATCCGTAAAGACTATAGTATTTCACTGACTAATAGTTAAATACGGGTTGTATTCACTCAATACATAGGTTAAGTACAAACCAGATACGGGTCGTATAGTTTTCCTATTACTATACAGTATAACGTATAAGTCATTTTAATCACAAATCCCTTACGTTATATAACGCGCCCTCCAATACGCTATATAAAGTATAAAATTTACTAATTTCGGGTTACCTATGACTTATAACGCGTTTTCTAACGTGTCGTATAACGCATAACCTTTACCGATTCCGGTCCTCCTACGTTTATAAATATGGCTCTTACCACAGCTTACAAAACCTTCTTCTCTTTTCTTCTTACTTCGCTAATCCCCCCGTCATTACCTATCCTTATCGCGTTATTTTGCAATGAACTTAATTATAATTACCGCTTTTAATCCTTGCTATAAATTTAATTTACCAATTACCGTTACATTTTCCATAAGCTTTCCCCCGTTAATATAGGAAACATTTACAACGGTTCGCGCTAAAGTTATATTACTATTAACGTACTGAATAGCAACTACCAACCTCCTTGTAAGGTATATCACACTTTTTTACCTTAATGCCCTTACCGTTAACTAAATTTTGTAACCACACCATATTATAAGTGACGTTCTTGTGCTCGATAATAATATGGATAAAAGTAAATTCTCTCCGTTACAGGCTAAAAAATACATATATATCTTATATTCATCGCATTGTTAATTTAAAAATAACCCTAGCCTATATTCGTATCCAATGTACTCAAGGGTGACGATTTAATTAGAAGGTATATAATAAATTCAATTTAAAAAATAATGTTACAATACATTTAACCGTGCATTAACCCCTTTATATAGTTCATTCAGGAAATAAATATCTTTTCAGCGTTGCGTGGCTTGCGCGTACCATTATTATTATTATTTCGGCTTTGAAAAACGGTAATTATATTCTATTACACGCCTGTAAACGCCAAATATTATCATGTGTTATAAGCCTGACTTTGCTTTTGTTTTCTTGGAGTTAGTTGATTAATTGACCCTATTTCGCGATATTACCCAAATTAAGAGTTTCCTTATTATTCCGGTAGTATAAGCTATTATACCTTTAACTATACGTTTTCGTCGTCCCCTTTTTCTGGGCCCTTTGTCTCTGAAAACTTCTCTATTTCCCTCAACCTTCTCGCCCGTTTATTAAGACCAGAAGCCCTCGGCTAATCGTATATTGACTATAAACGTCTTAACTCAAATCACTTTTAATATCCGTCGTATATTCTTTTAAAGGTTTAACCTGAAGAGTTAAAATAATATAATTACATAAGTTATATTTCTTATACCCAATACAGGCTACTACCTTCCAAACGTAACGAACGATATTTAAAACTTAACTGTAAAAGTATTTCATTTATCCGTATATTGGTAGGGCTTGAGACGTTAAAAGGTCGTCGATTCAATTGGGTGAAGTAACAGTAGTATTGCGTGGTCAGATGGTGGATGTATTGTTTTAAGTTTGGCAGATCGTTAGCCGTTCTGCGTAGTAATTTGTATAGCCAATTTCTTAGCCTGTGCCCTAGTTTATAGTGGGCGTATATTGTACTTGATGTACAGTTAATACAGTAGGTGTTAGAATAGTATTACATGCAGTACAGTAGGTTAACTTTACTTACAGTAAAGTTGGCTATACTGAATTGAAAGTTGAGTGTATTGCTTTGTGGAGACTTACCGCATTGGGTGTAAGTCGAGTACAGTAGGCTGCACTTCACTCTAGGGCACGGGCCAAGAAATTGGCTATACAAATTACAGTGCAAACCGGCTAACTGTCTGCCAAACCTAGAACAGAACATTCACCATCTGACTATGCAATACTAATGTTACTTCGAAGACCAATCGAATGGACAACATTGCAACGTCTAAGGCCTGTCTACTGATTAGTGCTTATTAGGTTAAACACAGATAAGCTAAGTAGAAGAATAAGCTACTTTTCGGTTACGCTCTACGTTAATAACAGCGGCTAGGGTAGAGGAAAGATTCCTGCGAAAGGCCTTTATTAGTACTACGTCAGTCCCCAACGGCAGAAAAATAGAGAAGACTTTTGGATTGCATCAGTCCCCAATGGCAATCTGGAAGTAAGCGACGGTATCGCTACTAAAAACACTAGGAAATTTTTATTGATCCTTTTTGAAGAAAAACGTTGAAATTAACTGTCAGAAGTTTCAAAGTTCGGCAAGTTGATAAACGGCTAAGTTAATACTACTGCGGGTACTAATACTAAAAGAGAAACGACTAAGTTCCTACGCCAAACAACCACAACAAACAACCTTCGCTCTTTACCACCAATAATGACCTCCGACCTTACTTTCCACACCAAAAATTTTGCCCCTACTTCACTCTTTTCACTTTCACTATGCCAAATTGATCGTCAATTCCGCTACTCTAAGCGAAAACACCAAGTCACGCCAAAAAAAACCACATCGCGCGACCTCACATCAAGCCGTCAAGTCGCCAAGTTCCCATGCGACTTCATGTCAAAACATTAAGTCCTTACGCCTAAAATCACTATGTCCCTCGCCCTACACGCCCTACACGTTCTATATAAGCCAGAACCTCAAGATGTCTACCGCCAGCGTCCAATTGAAAGCCATTACAAACTCTGAAAGAAAAAAAGTATTTAAATCACTCGGACTTATTTTTATTTAATACTATAACAGTAACCTTTGGTGGAAAGATATTAACGAGGACTTAACCGAAAGATACGTTACAAACTTCGTCGGCTACCATATCTTTAACTAAGACGGTGGCGAAAAACGTAACCGCGGTAGCCATAACTTTCGTAAGTATCGCGAGTTCTTTGACGACTAGACTATTAATATGTGGAAGAAAAATTCAAAAAGCTGTTAAATCCAAGTTAAAAAAAAAATCTTAAACACCGAGGGATTTACGTATCAGAAAAGAGTTTTATTAGGTTAGAAAAGACCTTATTTAACCTGGCTCAATTTAAAGAATATCCTTAAGACCTATGGCCCAAAGGAAAGGGCGTTAAGAAAACTTAACGCTCTTATATACGATTTAAAGAACCTCTCCTTTAACCTTAGCTAAGTTAAGCCTCTTTACGCACGGGCGATAACCATATCAACTTGTTCGATATCCTATTACTACCACGTAATAACGCGGAATACGCCTTTAACAGTAGCAGAACGCGTAAAGCAAAGGCCGCCAACGCGGCTAAAGGTATTAATGTTAACATTTTACACTAGTCGATTAAGCAAGATCGTTTGGCCTCCTAAAACCTTTAAGTATCTATCGCCCCTTAAAAATTTAATTGCCAAGCCCTTTAATACCCTTTTCTGTTTACGTTCGCCTACGCGCAGAAGCTTACTATATGTCCTACCATAGGACTTTACTCCTCGGGTTAGGCGAATGGTAATTACCCTTAATATCGTACCTTAAAATCTCTAAAGATTAAACTGCTAGGAAACATCACTTAAAGCTACGATAATTATTGCGACCTTCTCCTAGAACGTATCAGGATAGTTAATATTAATTACAAACTGCTTACGAACTTCGCCAAAATCTGGAATAACGCAGAAAAGTATGACGGAAAGCCCTACAACTTCTTTGAATTTATGATAATACTCTTTTCAATATTTACAAATGAATGGAGGTTTCACCTTTAGGGTTTTACATACTATTCCCTGGAATTCTTACAGGGTACACCAGAGAATATTACCTAACTTTCCTTATTAAAGCAATAACGTTTCGCGAGATCTATAATGACATAAAGAGCTACTTCGAATACAACGTCCACTTCGCGCAATACTATATAAACTTGGATACTACGTGGTGGATTACAATAATAGAAAATAAGAAGAAAAAGGAAACACTAATAGATGTTTTTAATAAGATGTTTAATAAGCTGATTATATATTAAAAGGTAATAAAGAAAGCCTACGCTAGCGAAACCACACTTTATAAACAGGTACAGGTAACAGTTACGGGCGTTCGTAAATTCAAATTTGCCTTACAACGCCTAGATACCACCTACAAAGGCTTTTTTAGCTAGTTACGTTCCTTGCTTGCCACTGTTATAGCACGTACACCAAACTCGTTTGGTATATACTCTCAAGTTGATAATTTCATTAATGTAGATAAAAAAGACCTTACGGTAATTAACTACGTCGACTGTAAGTATGGGAGCCCATAATGCCTAAGGTTTAACCTATCGACCTCGGCCTCAATCTAAAGGTAACAATTACATTAATGCTAATAAGGTCAAGCTTTAGGCGGACCTGTTAATCGCTAGTACTATTGTCTTAATTGTGGCAAAAGATATTGGATTTGTAATAAGTTTGGTTATTAGTTAACTTAGTACCCCCCTATAGAGTATAACAATATGAAAGAAGTATACCACGTCCAATACACTATTTCTTTTAAATAAGATTACTTAAATTAAAACGCGAATTTTAAAAGAGATAAGCTAATTAACTTCGCTAATACCCCTAGGAAAATTAAGTAATACGATGATACTACTTCTGGTACAGCCTAGTAACTAGCCGGCTACGTTTTCCTATACTGTTTGGGTGGTAAAAATCATTACCTTTACCTTAACAAAACCCCTTACCCCTTATACACCTTTAACCTTCGTAATTGTTACGCGGACCATACATTTTAGGGTATTATACCAGATATAGGGGTAGCAAAGTACTTTATAGGGAGTTATTCATATTACCTGGCACTGTGGAAAGAAAGCATTACAGCTACTGAGATTAATCGCCATGAAATTGGTAAGGCTAGAGTAAACTTTGGACAAGGCTAATGACTATTGTTAATAGAGATAACAGTAATTTAAAATATTGTAGGAGCAACCACATTCCATATTCTCAAATCCTCTACCTTTTTCCCTTTTTTTCTTAAAGGATATAAAGACTCTCAGCGTTAACGTCGACGTTAATGTAAACGAACTGGTTAAAAACATCTAAAAGTTTCCACTTGCCTTTAAGAAGGGGCACCTATGGTTTTACATTTAAGGCCCGAAAACAATAGTATTAAACCTGACGGAGCCGGAGATACGTTAATTATACCAGCGCTTCAATCACCTAGCCGTTAATAGGCTGTATAAAGTCCTAAAGTTCGTAAGCTATAACGAGGTGAAATACTTTTCCCTAAAAGCTATTAAAAGGCTTTCCCACCACTGCTAAACATAAATCTAAGCCCCCCAAAGATTTAAGTTTACACTGAAAAAAGATAAGGATTTTAATTACAAGACTTTCGTTCATGTATTGTACTTGAATAATAAACCTATTTTTTACGTTATTGATTCCGCAACCTTTTTTTTACGGCGCTAAGTCTTTAAGTCCCTTTCTACAAAGAATGAATAGTAAACGTTGAGAATATTATAGCTTAACACGTATTTGAGCTCACCTGATATTGTTGTCTACAATACAGGTATAAACTTTTCTACGGTAGGATTTTAAAAATATACTAAAATTATAGGTATTTGTAAAAGCTTATTAAAGTATTGGAAAGATTAAAAGGGTATATTCCTTACTTCGCCGAACGTATAATATTCTTACGTTGGAAATTAAAAGTTTTATAGATCAAGAGGCACGTTTATAAATGGCAGTAAAAGGGCTTAACGATATTATAAGCCTTAACGGCTTAGTGTTAACACTCCTAGTCTTTAGGGCGTACCCACGCCTAACGAGTGAATCTTCGCCCTCTACAAGTATTTAAAAGCGTATTACGGACTACAGAAAAGCTTTCAGGAAACTGCGAAGAGAATCGGCACGTTGCCAGATTGAAAACACCTCTAACATCAAAAACTGCCCTTTCACAATCAACGTACTTGCTTTATCTTTACAAAGTAAATTCTTTATGTAATGAGAGAGGGGTAGATGGAAAGGCCTGTATAAAATATTAAGTATTACAAACTCCGAAGTAATTATCGAAACTATTAACGGCTTTATACCTTTCCGAACCACCTAGCTTAAGCTTTACATTAAAGCTACTAGAGATAAAGACCCTTAATCCAAACAACTGACCTAATACGAACCTTTTCCACCCGTTATATACAAGTCGATGGAACACAACCGATGCGAACGAACTTCGAAAAAGAAGAAAGTTAAGGAAAAGGAATATATACCAGGCATTATCTACAATACTACTTGGGTAAGGAGGGAAAAAAAGGATAACGAAGACTCAATACTAAAGTTCCGAGTATAAGGGATTATTAAAATTTTTGGAAAACCTTTTAAAGAAAACTACAAGGTCGAAATTAACGGCCTGTTAATTCAAAGGGTCATATAATTCTTGCCGAAAACCGATTTTAACCTTAAAAACCAAAATATCACGATTTTTAAGTCAAGTATTATTTACAAGGTTAAAGGTAAAACCACGGGGAAGCCGTACGAAAAATCAAGTTTAATGACTTAAAGATAAGATAATAAAGGCAGAGATTGAATCTTCATATAATCGTGAATAGTTCAGAAATTTAATTAGTATTTGGTAGTTGTTTTGGCAGTAGGTTTATTACTTAAAATTAAAGGCAAGCTTACCCTTAAAAACCGTGATATAACGCAAGTTTATAAGTAGTTAACAACGGATTTATAACAGATTACATTACTAAAGTGATTATAGGAACTCCGTACTATCTACCCTTTAGGTACGGTGGTACTTTATATTGAACCACTATAAGAATTGGTTAAAACAATAATTTATTAGTTTTCAACCTATTAGTCATACTTCAAATCACGGCTAACGATAAAATCCCCAATATACAACCCATATTTGCTGGTAACGTAAAAAAAAAACGTTGGTACAGTGGGTATATAAACTAACAATACTCTTTTCTTCGGAACGGTCAGCTTTATAACACTAAAATAACAAGCGATTAAATATTTCAAGTTTTAAAACTATAAGCCGGTAACGATATTGATAGAAAATACCTAACTAGATTTAATAAATATTTAATCCGTATGATTAGTATTAATGCTAGCCTTAGCTTTCTCTAAAAGAGTTAGGGCATTGTTTTTGCTACGATTAAGAAAGTTAACAAGGTTAAGGCTTAACGGTACCTGGAATAGCGTATTGAAAGTAGTTATATTACTACTTTATATCAACCGAAATCCTTGGACGATTTATCTATTATGGCATAAGCATGAACGCCAACGGATAAGGATTTTAAACGACTAAATAAATGGTTAGAATAGTAAATACGAAACTTAAACCGTAGGATTAATATGGTCTTAATCGACCTTTGAAAAGCTAAATTGATAATCTTTACAGACAGGTCCTTCATAAAAAATACCGAACTATCTTTACAAATCGGCTCGCTAATAACCCTCGTAAATAAAAACAGATAAAAAGACCAGTTGAACATTATAGGCAATTTGATTCACTAAAACTTCGTTAAGTGTAAAAGGATTATACGACAAGTACTGGAATTAGAGGTCTATAAGAGATTATCCGGCTTTAATGTAAGTGTATTATTATAAAAGATTCTTAGCCTGATCACTAAGTGGCTAAAGATTCCTTCAATACCGGTGGTAATTTATACCGATTTTAAAAGCCTTTTAGAATTCCCTTTAAATATAGGAATCACTAGCGGAAAAAGTTTGATAATCGATGTGATAGTACTTAGTAAAGCCTACCAAGGGAGGAAGATTGAGGAATTCCGATGGATCGATAACAAAGATAACCCCGTAGATGCCATAATGAAAGTGGTGTCAAACAAGGCCCTGAAAAGGTTTGTGGACAGCAACAAGCTCACTATATGTATCGAGGGATACGTTAACAGGCCACTCGGAAAGCCCAAATTACGTGATAGCGGACAGAAACGTGTTGGCAGACAAGATAACTGCCAAGGGATTGATAATTAAATTAATAATGGTAATCTGTTTAAGTGACATGGTTAAAATAGAGTTTTGTAACAGCTTGTGACGAAAGAACTTTTTGTAAAACTTGATAAACTCGAACCTTGGAGCGGCGGAATAATTAATCCCAAACGGGGTCAAATAGAATGAAATTGGGTGTAATGCAGTATGGAAGTCAACTGGAATTGACAGGGGTCTGGCCAGTTAATGAGGAGGCAATTTAGTAGTAACCGAAAAAGATTGGTTAGCCATACTGGCGTACGCATACAAACTAAAAAGCTGCCAGTGTTGGAATAGTATTACATGTAGTGCAGTAGATCAACTTTACCTATATTAAAGTTGACTATACTGATCTGCAAGTTAAGTGTAGTACACTAAACTTTACTTTAGGGCATGAGCTAAGCAATTGGCTATACAAATTACAGTGCAGACCGGCTAGCGGTCTGCCAAACATAGAACAGAACATACACTATCTGACTATGCAATACTACTGTTACTTCGAAAACCAATCGAATCGATAACATTGCAATGTCTAAGGCCTACCAACAGTAGGCTTACACAAAATAATACACATAACTTGCAGTTAGTATAGTTAACTTTACTGTAAGTAAGGTTTACCTACTTCACTGTAGGTATTATTATTCCAATACTAGCAGCTTTTTAGTTTGTACGCGTATGCCAATGTGATTTACTAATCTTTTTCGGTAGCCACTAGATTTCGACCTCGTTATCTGGCCAGACCCTTGCTATTTTTAGTTGACTTTTATATTAAGTTGCACGTATTTGTATTTGGATTCATTATATTTGGTACACAGTTTCGAGGTCCGACTTTATCAATTCCTACAAAAAGTTTTTCCCCTACAAACTTATTCAAACTTCCAATTTAGCCGTACCAATTCAATCGGTCGCTATCGTTAGTCCCCTGGCATTTTTTCAGTTCGCTAGTATATCCTTGACCATATTTACGTAATATAGTATTAACGGGCGGCGTATTAACATAGTTTTTGATATATATATTAGCTTTTTGATATTTATTAACCTCTCAAGGGCTGTATTCAGCGATACCTTTGTCATAACATTAGTAAGATTGTCCTTCCAGTCAATTTACCGGAACTCTTCAATCTCTCTCCCTTTTTAGTCTTCGCTAAGTGTTATTATGTCGATTATGAAGCGTTTTTCACTGGTGGTTTCGAACTTCGAAAGGCATTCGAATAAGCTTTTCGAGTTGGTACAAATTACCATCGGGATAGAATGAATCTTTAGCTTCCTGGTAATAACTTTAAAGGTTTCACATAGTACTATGTCTATATTAAAGTATGCTATCATACCATAAACCTTTAAAGCCATTACATTTCTCGTAGTCCTTTTATATTTGACAAAGGTCTAATAGATTAAGCTATCAATAATACTAAACTAATTCTTTTTCCTATCCTCATGAGAGAAGTTTATTAGGAAGTCGATTTATAAAAATAAGTTGGTGTTATTTATAAAAGCCTCATTTATAAAGTTTATTAACTTGACTTTCGACAAAACAATTGAAACTATATTAATTCCTCGGTTTAAATTCTATATCTCCTACTGAAGCGTTTCATTCAGCTGGTTCAAGTTTTCATTCGCTAGGTTTTGTGTTTGTATCATAATAGATAGGTTGTAGAAGGCTTCAAGTTGGCATAGGATATTGATTTCATTGTTACAGATACGTTATTTTATGTACTGTTAGGCCTTAGCTAAGTTAATTTTTTCGATTCTAGTCAAATTCGTCTTTCAGCCCATATGGCAGAAATTAGAACTAGTATTAATACCAAATATACAGATTAACGATCCATTGAAGTTAAGTTGACTACCTTTTGCTAACATCGTAATCAGCTTGTAGTTTTAGAACTGAAAGTGCTAAATCGCTTGTTATTTCGATGTTATAAAGCTAACCGTTTTAACGAAAAGGGTATCATTAATTTGTATACATTTTAGGCCGAAGTCCTTCCGTTACGATACCAGTAAATACGGGTTGTATGTTGAAAATTTTATGTTTAGCTATAACTTCAAATACGATTAATAAGTTCAACATTAATGGATGATTGCCTCAGCTAATATATATAATGATTTAATATATCGTATGACCGTCCCTTAAGGATGAATAATAATTAATTAATATAACAACTCTGGTAAAACAATCCATTATGGGCCGGTTATCAACTACGTATATACTTAAGTTATATTTCGGCTATTAAGTGTAAACTTACCTTTCGTTTTAGCTAGTAAAATTCTTGTTCAAACAACTACTAAACGTTGGATGATTTTCCAAATTGTTGGCGATTAGGTAAAAAAATAGTCTTTACCTTTATTACCGTATCTTTAAACGATTAATTATAACTTTTCGTACGGCCGCCCCATAGTCTTACCCTTAACCCTATGGATAATTTTAGATTTGAAAATAGTTATATTCTGGTTTTGGAGGTTAGTATCGACCTTTGGCAGGAATTATAAAACTCCTTGAGTTCATAGGCTGTCAATTTCGATCCTGTTGCTTTCTTTAAATGGCTTTCCAGAGGTTTCAATAATGTTTTGTACTCGAAGCTTTAGTATTAAGTCTTCTTTTTTCTCTTTTTTCCCCTTCTTACCTAAACAGTATTGTAAACATGGACCAGTGTATATTTCTTCTTTTCAATATTCCTTCTCTAGGAGTTGTCCATATCGGCAGCGTTTTATGTATTTGTTGATAATGAGTAAGGGGGGCTCATGTTAGCTCGGTTGTTTAGCTTAAAGGTCTTCATCGTTAGTTACCCTAATGTAATGTTTAACCTAGATGATACAAAAAGTTATAGAGCTGTTAGTAGTTTTAACAAATACTTTCAAGTTGGCGATAATTAAGGTTTTGTATAATCACTCACATTTACCCGGCTTCTGTTACACAATGATTTGACTTTGTAATAGTTAAGCAATTATGTCGATAATCGGGGGTCTGGTCCTGATGCTAAAAGCGTTATTGACTTGGCGGGGTGCCGATTCCTTTCGCAATTTCTTTAATTCTTTGCTGTAGGTTATAGCTTGTTTTTGGGTACTTGCTGATAGTGGAAATTTACTCGTTAGACTTAATTACGATTCAAAGACTAGGAACGTTAGCACTAGTTCATTAGGGTCCATAATATTGTTTATGCCTTTTACCGTTATCTAAAGGTGTGCCTTTGGATCTGTAAAGCTTTCAAATTCCAGTTTAAAAATATTATACGTTTGGAGAAGTAGTCTTTGTATCTTTTCAACTTTTCTAATGCTTCAGTAGGCCTTTATAAACACCTGTTTACACTGGATTACCATTATTTGGTTATTTTTGTAAAAATCTGCCGTCTTAAATTTAGTGTTGGTATCCCTAACGACAATATTTAATATGCTTCAATGCGTGTTCATTCATAGGATCCTTGGCGTTTCTCAAGTATCCTTTGCCGATTAAAAATTTAAAAACTTAGCCCTGTAAAAAGAGGTTGCAGAGTTAAGGACGCAAAAAACATGCTTGTCATTTAAGTAAACTATATCAATAAAGACTTTATAGTTAAAATCCTTATTGTCATTGAGTATAAACTCGAATTTTCGGAGGGTTTCGGCATATATTTAGTAGTGGTGGAAGGCTTTTCGATGGCTTTTAAAGCAAAGTATTCCACATTTTTATGTCTTACGGACTTATAGATTTTGTATAACTTATTAATAGCTGGGTAGTTTAAATACTGGTGTAGTTGATTCATTTTGGAATTTATCAGGTTTAATACTATTTCCTTTAAGCCTTGAAAATAAAACTATAAATAGTTTTGTTTAAAGGCGAGGAGAAATCTTTGGCTATTTTTTGTCAAAGGTTAGTGCCTGGCTAGTATTTACCAGGGATGCAACCCTGGTAGTTGTTCACATTCTTACAATACTTTGGAACAACTCGGAATCTGCATGGGAATACGTTCCCACACATTATATAACCGAGTTGTATCATCTTCTCTAGCTCTATAGTAGGGGTTTTTCTTTTTTTTATTGAGGTTTATAGATATAATCCAACTACCTTAAGCGATAAATCCAGCCTTAATCCCTTTATATATGAACCTAGATTACATTTCTAATCGTATCTTAACTTTTTATTAATAGCTATAACTTAGTGAACGCAGGTCTTTAGATCGTTCCAACGTTGTCGATTTTATTGGTTGAAGTAACAGTTGTTTTGAACTCAGGCCATTGGATATTTAGTTCATAGGTCATGTGACTGTGCACGTAACGGAATGTGCAGTACCCTATCTGGGCCCGGTTCGAGCGCGGACCAGGTGAGGTCTATGTACGGCACGTATAAGGGCACGTGATAAGCTACGGTAATTCCTTTTAGTTTTTCGTTATACCTTAATAGTAAACTTCATTTCATTCCAACTTAGTAGACCATTATAAGTCGTACCATAATATATTATTATGGGGTTTTTTTTATCATTTCAAAGGAATAATACTCATAATGGACTAAAAGATTAAAAATATTAACGATTTTATGTTCCACTTTAACTTTATCAGAGAGGATAGTCTGTTGGTAAATACCTAATCCTTTACCTTTGTAAATATACCTCCTACCCCTTTAAAGCTAATTTAAACCGGTAATCCCGTTCAAAACATATTATAAGTTATATCGTGTTTATTATGAAGTAATTATAATAACCGGGTAAATCGACTTTAACTATCGACTTTACGTTTGACTTCACTTAAGTCGTAACTAAAATTTAGTAATTCGAAGCCAATTTAACAAAGACTTATACTAAATTTTCACCGGCTTAAGGTAGGCGAAAGCGATAGGATCAACCGTAATTCGATAGATTTCCTTCTAGGTAGGCGGCGATACGTTAAACTTTCGAATTTATATTGGAATCCGATAAAATATAAATTGAAAAAGGTCGGTATACATTTCTTAATATATAAGGTTATTATACAGTGACGGTAAAGTATACTGTTACAACATATTATGAAGCCGGCAGATACGAAGGTATATACGATATAGGCAAGTTTTTCGATTTTATTAAAGCTATTTTTAGCGACTTTTATCGCGCGGATAAAGCTCTAGTCGAATTGAAAGAATCATTTATAAGTAATACAAAGTTATAAATACTTTTAGTTTTTAGAATCAAGATATTCTTAACTTAAACGGGCGGATTAAATTGGTTTTTAACCGTAAAATAATATTACTTACGTTTTTGAGTATCCCCACGTATCTGAGACAAATTTATTAATGTAAACGTAACACGGGTGTATTACAACGTAGCCTTAGCGAAGTATTACAAGTTCGCCTATAAATTGGAGTTTCTAAATTTAAAGTAACGTTTTAGTCATTGATTAGCTAAATTCGTACAATTTAATACCCAAATGGAGATATAATTGTAACGGATGCTTATAACTTTTAGGTATCCTCATCGAAGGGTCGTGGTAATTACGGTTGGTTATTTTAATATCGCGATCAGTCATTTTAACAAACCGTCTGGATTCGCGTTTAAAACCAAAAACGTAGAGAGATGTGAATAACGGTAAATAAACGCCAAATTAGGCTCGTTACAAAGCGTTACTACGTTATAATTCAATGGATTACTACTAATGGGGTTAAGAATTCCGTTCGATATTATCTTCTATGTAAGAATATACGATCTAAGTCGAAGAGGTAAATAAGGGTTTCCTATTAATATCAATGGGAAAACCTTAATTCCAGGATATAGTTTCGTTTAGGTATTATATAGCTTTAATGACGCGATTGTAAAATCTAGTAAAAAGGAGTTTAATTCAATTTAAACACATATAAATTAAAATCCCTTCCATATCCTTATACTTTTTAATAACACTGACTTTTTGGATATTTAAATCGATTTTAATTGTAATTATTATTATATTATGAAAGAGTCTTTAATATAACGGCTAAGCATAAAGTATATTCGAATATTATATCCTTGAAATTTGGGCAAGGTATTAGGGTTAAGGAAAAATACGCATATTATCCAGATAATTAAATTTCGTATGAATATTGATAATTAGCTAAACTCGATATAAACATATATTATTTCCGAAATAGTACGTAGTATGATTTTTAGGATATCTTAAATACGATATTATCAAGTAATCTTCAATACTGGCGGTAGTTGTTAAATAATTATTAATTGAAAAAGCTTGATTATCGATACAGTAATAATATGCCTTATGTCTAAATATATACGAAATATAATAAAATAGGTTTTTATAGGTTTAATGAAACTTTCTTATCGAAGGATATAAAATACGGGGGATAAATCCCAATTAGGTTTCATTACAAGTTTTCAAGAAATAATTCTTATTTTAGAAACAACAGCGCCAACTACTATTAAAAAGGAAAAGGATTAGTTACGTTTTCTACCAAAATTGATAAAATTCAGCAATATATTTAATAATAATAAGGCTATAACTTTACCCCTATATAAGGGAAAACTTAATTATTATATTTATATTGAACCGAACGAAAATGAATTTTAACCAAAATAACTTGAATGATTATTATACTTGATTTTAGGAAATTAACTTTTTAAACTTTGAAGATAGGTTACGAAGTTCATAAATAAGGGTAAAATTCGGGTTAGGGTTTTATTAACCGCGACGCCGGTATTAGTTATTTTTAAACTAGGTGGAGAATAACGGTTTTATATTCATTACCAGGTACTAAATAATATTACCGAATAAGATCGTTTTCCCTTAACTTTAATTAAAGAGACCCTACGTACGTTGTCGAAATCAACGTAGCTTATGAAATTGGATATTCAAATAGCCTTTTACCGTATTCGGATTATACCTGAATAGCAAAAATTAATGGTGTTTCGTATACGGTTCGGGTTATTTAAATGATTATTTACCTACTTTAAGCTAATGGGAACTCTGGTGACGTTTTTACGATATTTAATTCTATAACAACGAATATCTTGGATTATTTTATTATAACTTACTTAAACAATTTTTCTTTTTCGATAGCAAACAAAATTATATAACGAAATTTCACGTAATTTTCAAACGCCTTCGTAATACGAGGCTAAACCTAGACTTGAAAAAATGTAATTTGGTAATTGAAAAAGTAAAATACCTGGTTTTTATTATAACGGTTAAAGTAGGTATCCGGGCTGACCCCAAGAAAGTCCGGGTAGTATGCAAATAAGAGTTATTACGTACTATTTGGAACGTTCGACGGTTTTTAGGGTTTAACACTTTTAATTAAGATTTTATTAATAATGCTTCTGAGTTAACTAATTGTTTTATCCGACTCACGGAATAAGGAATTTGGTGGGCTTAGACAAAACGAAAGGAATACGTATTCCAAACACTAAAGAATACCTTTAGTACGTCTTCGATTTTAATATATTAAGATTCAGATCGGCTAACGGTATTGGAAACCAACTAATCGTAAACGAAGTTCAAGGAATATTTATTGTAACAGTATAAGAATGGCATCCTCAAGCTAGTGACTTACTATTTTAAATAATTAATAGATGCGAAACATAATTATAACATTTGTAATAAGGTGCTTTTCGTGGTGGTATCCTGTTTAAAAGCATAATCTTTAAAGTTATGTAATGTTCGTACCCCGTTTACTAATCTAACGGATTATAAGTAATTGGAATATTTTTGTTTACCACATTAGATTTTAGAACGTTAAATTCAATAGGCCGAAATTTATTCGTTATTTTAATACCACTTATGTAATATTCCCCTAACTTAAAGCGTCTATTCGAATATATCAATCCGTAAATTGAAATATAAGCACGAAGTTAAGGAGCGACATACGCGAGTTTTTTAATCTATTTTCATTGCTATATTAGACGTGGTAATAATGGATTTATTTATTATAAAAAATTATATTATTGGGGATTATAAGGATAAATTTTGAAATACGGAGTCTTAACTGTTAAAGCACGACTATATGCACCTTAAAGGCGATCCGAAGGTTTTTACAAGGTTGACGTAAGTGGGATCGCCCTGAACTCAACCCGCGTCCTCGTCGTTATCTGGGATAACGCTGGGAGATTTCAATATCTCAAAACTGGTGATATTACCGCGAAATCGGCCCGCACTAAGCCTATTAACTTCGTTAACGTTAAATAATAATTTGATCTTCGGCACGGGTACCTTAACGGAATTATAAAATTAAAAAGTATTGAACAACTCGTTATATAAAGTTTGTCTATTAAAGGTCTTCGAAGGCGCCAGAAGTTTTCCAGTTAAAGTTAGATAATTCGTATTAATTACAGATTATAAAATTGATCCGCGTGATACATTACGTTATCGTAACAGATTATAATTGCCGAGTGAGAAATTATTGATAACGAAAATCCTATAATAAACCTACGATTCGTCTATTACAGGTTATCCGGATAAAAATATTTCGTTTCGAGTTTTTTAACGGAATTATAGATAAAACGGTATAGTTGCAAATATTCGATGCTTATATCGAATATATACGTAATATAATAGTATAAAAACTCATTATACCTTACGACTAAGCCTTCTTTAACCTTTCCCTATTCTAAATCGGTAATCAGTACATATTTCCGTCGACTTTATTGTTAACTTACCAATTACTAATAACAGCTCCCGATATTTATTAATTATTACGAACCGTCTCTTTAAGTTTATTCCATTCGAAAATATATAGTCTATAATAACTGATACGTATACTAAGCGCTTCCGAGATATATCATAAACATTTTATGAATTTTCGGCATTTAGTATTAGTAACTGCGCTTTGGATTGGGTAGTGGTATTTTAAACGATATTATGTTGTTTGGCAAAAGTCGAATAACTTTTATCTATAGCGTACCACATACGAATAGATAACGGTATTAAATGTATAAACTCAAAGATTGAAAATTATTTACGTATTTTCGTTGACTTTTCCTTATATGATTAAGCTTTATATTTACCTGCTTATTAATTTACATGAAACAACCAGAAGTTGACGGTTATTAGGTTTAATACAAACCGCCTGGTAAATGGGTATAAAATATTACTTATCCTGAGGGTAAATAAAAATACGAAGTTTTTAATTAGTTTTACGGAGCGAATCATTACGTTTTTAATATACTTACGTGAGGATACAAAGTTTGCTTAGACTACGATAATATATATTTAATAACAAATAAAAAAAATGGCGAATCGTCGACAATGTTTATTAAAATAGTATAAAAGAGGGAATTGGGTTTGACTTGGCTTTCATAATATTAAGATTAACTACCTAAATAAAAGGTTTAATTACCGTTATAATTAATAACAAGTTGTCGAAGTTTCGAACCCATTTAATATTTTTTTAGATATTCTTAATAAATATCTTATATTTTACGAGAACTTAGTTAGATGGGTGGTGACAAACCTTTCTTTCTTGTAAATTTCATCCGGTATTCGTTTAAAACCAGTTTTAATTGTTAACGATGTAGGGAAAAAGGAATATAGGAAATTGAAAGTTTAAGAAATTTTCGCGGGAAAAACGGGACGGGGCGGGGCTCGATTTATACTAGTTAAATAAAAAGGCTATAATGAGCTGGGGTGGAAATTATTAGAAAACCATTAGTATATTATAACTTTCAATAAATTCGAAACGGAATAAAATGATATCCGTATTTATAATAACCCAGTATTTCAACATTAACGTCGAATACATATTAAGTAACTTGCGCGGGGAAAATCGTGTATACTTTTAAAATAATATAATATTTATAAAATAAAGGGGAATTTTATTATTATGATAATGCGACATGATAAGTAGGGCTGGGTATATATTACCCAACTTTTTCGAATAAATATCCGACTGCAAAACGACTTTTAATACGATTTATTCAAGATTTAACTACTCGATTTTTTATTTTTATTAAGGTTTAGTAAGTCATAGCGTTATTAATGTTAAATAACTTATTGTAATTAGTTTTAGATATTAGGAAAAGCCGGTAGGAGAAGACGGCCAAAGGCGTAGTAGTCGTTAGTAGGCGTTGATAAAGAGGGTTGGTAAAAAGCGGAGCGGGCGCGGGGCGACGCCAAAAATAACGAATAACGTTAAAAAGGACGAGCGTTAAGGGAAGCCGACAATAACAATTAGTAAAGGTTAAGGCGGGAGGCGGGGTGAGGAAAGCGACCTTTTAAACGATTTATTAAGGATTGTGATATATTAGTTTAGGTTCAAACGATGCAGTCGTCCTGGATACGATCCTTTACCCATTCAAAATTCACCCGATTAATTTCATTTTAGCTAAGGTGAATAAATAAAATACGAATAAAAATAGGGCTTATTATATTAGGCCTTAAATATCGTGTATTCTACTTTATAAGCTCTAAATTGTATTGATAATAAAGGATATAACTTACATTACTATATTATTTTAGTTACTTGGGCTAATTTTACGAGAGGGTATACGGTAAGCATTGAAAAACGCTAGTGTAATGACGTTACGCGTTAAGGTACAGTTGACCGATAAAAATTTATTACCGTAAATAAGTAAAACCGTAAAAGGTAACGAAAAAAATTCAAAAGAGTATGGATCCGGGAGGAAAGGGGGACGGAAACGTATGGCGAAAGGGGTAACAACTTATACGGCCGGTACGATAAGGATTCTATATATCCGAGTAACATTTCGAATTCGAGCGATCTAGTTAACTAATTTAAAAAAGGTGGAGGCAAAAACAGGCCGGTAACCCAAGAAATCTTCTAGCCGTTTATAAAGATGAAATAAAATATAGCTCCTGTATTTAATAACGGTAACTAATAAGCGTAAGAGGGCGCAAAAACCGAATAAAAGCATAAGTAAATTTATCTTGAAAATATATTACGCAAAGCGGTCAAATTATAGTCGAGCTTCTTATAAGGTTAATTTATAAATTTACCTCATTATAAACCTTCTGGAACGTACGATAACTTCACGTACGATAAATTCGAACATGAATAAAAGGAATACCTAAATTGAAAATTCTATTGATATATAATATGCAGGCGTTTTTCGCTTCTAGGTCGGAAATTTTATTTTTATTTTGGTTATTACAAAGAATAAGCGAGTCGTTCATAATACGAGGTGGTTATAAAATATAATTAGCGATAAAGTATTTGTTATAATAAGGTAATATACTTTATAAAACGATTGGTTATCTTTATTAAGTACGCTTACGACAGTATAATCTAAGTTAAACCCATTATGTAGATGAATTATAAAAACGAAAGAAAAAGGCGAAAGGGTTACAGAATATTAATAGCTAGTTAATAGCTTTAATACGAGGGGTATTAGAAACATTATTATGAAAAGTAATAATAAGGCGGGAAATGATAAAAGGAGGCTGACGATATAAATAATAAAAAAGGGAAATTTTAGAGGCCGTTAAATTTTGTATTTATAGGTACAGCCGAACCGAATTTGATAAGGTTTACGTGTTACGCGATACGGTAAATGGGTATGTTATATGGTACCGACGGCAAAAACGATAAGTTAAGCGATATGTTAAAGGGCGCCAATGTTTTAGGGTTAAACTGGCCGATATGTTGTACTATATATTAAAAAGGCACGTTATATGGTATTAGCGGTAGGAAATATATATTATACGATACTTTAAGGGGGTGGGTTATACGGTGCTAGCGATAGAAAGGATATTCTATACAATACGTTAAAAAAAACGCGGTATACGATATAAGCAGAAGAAAAGATATATTATATAGTACGTTAAAGAGGCGTGTTATACAGCGTCAGCGACATAAGGTTAAATCGCCCAATACTTTATTCGACGCGTTAAATATCACGTCACCGATCCGGGTCCTGCCCGCGTATTAAATAAGCGATACCCGTACCTTACGTTGAATTAGCGGGATACTATGATACTTATTATGTTTAAAGAAAAAGAGAGCACGTTATAAATTTAGGCCGTTAGCTATTAAGTTTATAGGTTACTGTAATGATTACACTAAATACCCGTGAGTAAATAGAAGGTGTCAGGGGGTTTATGTTAGCAGTAAGGTAGCAGAGGTAACAAAGGTGCAATGTCAAGATGTTTGTTCGTGCTATAGAATTATCACTAGCCGTTAGACTATTCAGGTGTGTAGACTGAATACTTAGATTGACAACTAAAGAGCTATGAAGGAAATACTATCTATGTGGTAATGACTGTGTCCTTATATCCTATGGCCTTCATACCATCTTCAGTACTGGACCGTTGAAGTCGCTGGTCGCTTCCTGCGGTCCTATGTAGTATCGACTGGACCGCTCTTCGGTCCTTGCGGTCCCAACCCTAACCCTGGGTCCTTACATAAGAGATATCTCCGCTTGATGTTTTGGACATCAAGCTTCTGATGGCGCAGCTGGCCGCTGGCCTGTTCCATAGTCTGCAGTTGTGTAATGATCACACTAAATACCCGTGAGTATATAGGTGTCAGAGGGTTTATGTTATCAAGAAGGTAGCAGAGGTGCTGAGTGAACAATATCGCAACCGTGCAAGTAATGATCAAAAGCCGTGAGGCTATTCAGAATATACTGAGACTGGATACTTAGATTGACAACTGAAAAGCTATGAAGGAAATACTGTCTATGTGGTGCTGACCGTGTCCTTATATATTCATGCCTTCATACCGTTTTCAGTACTGGATCCCTTGGATCAGTGCTGATCCCACTGATCCTAATTACGTGATTGGCTTATTCATTTCCGCTAACAAAGGAGAGGTGTTCCCCGCCTGATGTGTTGGACTTCAGGCTCTAAGTGGCTCAGCTGCACACTGGCTTGCTTTTTGACCCGCCATCATACTTGGGTCGTAACAAGTTGGTCCTTGAGTCATAACAGTTACGTAACTGTTTACATAACGGAATGTGTAGTACCCGGTCCGAGCCCGGTCCGAGCGCGGACCAGGCGCGGACCGTGTACGGCACGTGTAAGGGCACATAACGGGCTGGGCACTGGCCAGGCCATTAGGTCTCGCACGATAGGCCACGGTAGTCTCTTCTAGTCTTCCGCTGTACCTTCATAGTAAACTCCATTTGTCACCTACTTGGTTTACCATCGTACGTCGGACCATAACAACAGTAGTATTACATTGGTCAAGTGGTGGATGCATTGTTCTAGGTTTGGCAGACCGCTAGCCGGTCTGAACAGTAATATGTATGGCCAATTCCTTGGCCCATGCCCTAAAGTGAAGTGCAATGTACTATACTCGACTTACACCCAATATGGTAATTCTCTATAAAGCAATACACTCAACTTGCAGTATAGTTAACTTTACTGTAAGTAAAGTTAACCTACTATACTATATGTAGTACTATTCCAACACTAGCGGCGTTTTAGTTTGTACGCATACGCTAATGTGGCTAACTAATCTTTTCTGATTACTAACAAATTACTTCCTCGTCAACTGGCCAGACTCCTATTAATTCCAGTTAACTTCCATACTAAATTGCACCCAATTGCATACCAATTGACCCCATTTGACCTCAATTACTCCGCCGCTCCGAAGTCAGAGTTCATCAACTCCCATAAAAAGCTTTTCCGTCACAAGCTTTTGTAAGCTTCCACTTTAGACGTGCCAGTTAAACAAATCGCCATTATTGATTCCTTTACTTCCCTGACAATCTTCTAGTTTACCGATATATACCTATCCGCTGTCACATGATCTAGGCTTTCCGGGCGGTCTATTAACGTAGTCTTTGATACGTATAGTTAATTTATTGTTATTTACAAACCTTTTTAAAGCCTTGTTTAACGCTACCTTTATTATGGTATTTGCGAAATTGTTTTTGTCGTCGATCCATCTAAATTCCTTAATTTCCTTCTCTTTGTAGGTTTCGTGAAGTGCTATACGTCAATTATTAGCCGTTTTTTGCTGGTGGTTCCAAGTTTTAGAAAAGATTCGAAAAGGCTCCTTAAATTATTACAGATTAATACTGGGATAAAGGGCATATTTAACTGCCTAGTAATAAGGTTAGGAGTTTTCTACAGTACTATATCTACGTCAAAGCCCGATATCATACTGTAGACCTCTGAAGCCAACACGTTTCATATAATCCTTTTACATTTAACGGAGATCTAGTGGATGAGGTTACCGATAATATTAAACTGGTTGTCCTGATTGTCTTTATTAACGAAGGTTATTAGGAAGCCGATTTATAGAAATAAGTAACAATTAGGTATGAAAGACCTATCCGTGAAAATTATTAATATAACCCTCGATAGGTCTATTGAAAACATATTAATCTTTCGGTTTAGATTTAGCATCTGCTACTCGAGCCTTTCATTCAGCCGGTTAAAATCTTTATTTGCCGGATCTTATGTTTGTGCCGTAATGAAAAGGTCGTAAAAAGCTTTCGATTAAAATAAGGTAACAATATAACTGCCTCAAACACGTCATTTCAAGTATCGTTAAGTCCTGGCCATATCAGTTTTGTTAATTATAGCTAAAATAACGCCCTATCCCTTTTTACGAAAGCTTAAACCGGTATTAATACCAAGTATACAGAATAACGATTTATTGAAGTTAAGTCAACTGTCTTCTATTAACGTTGTTGCTAACTTGCAATTCCAAAACTTGGAATCGTTAATCGCCTACTATTCTTGTGTTATAAAGCCAGCCGTTCCAACGAAAAGGATATCGTTAATTTATATACATATTACGTTGAAATCTTTTTCCTTCGTTATTAGTAGGTATGAGTCGTACGTTAGAGATTTTATCATTAGCCGTAATTTAAAGTGTAACTGGTAGTTTAGGAACTAATAAACGCCTACTTTAATTCATCCATATAGTAGATTAATATATCGTATTACTGTACCTAAAGGGTAAATAATACGTAATTCCTGTAGCAGTTTTAGCAGTAAGATCCACTGTAAATCCGTTGCTAATTATATATAGACTTACGTTATATTACAGCTATTAAACGTAAACTTACCTTTAATCTTAGCTAGTAAACTTGTTGTCAAAACGACTAATAAATGTTAGCTTATATTCTGGATTGTTAGCGACTACGTAAATATCTAATCCTTACTTCTTTTTCCGTATCTTTATACCATTAGGCGTAATTTTTCGTACGGCTGTCTCATAGTATTACTCTTAACCTCGTCAATAATCTTTAACTTAAAGATTGTGAATTTTATATCGTGAAAGTTAAAATCGGGTTTCAGTACGAATTGTATAACCCTTCGAGTTAATATGTCGTTAATTTAGATCTTATCTTTTTTGACAGGGTTTTCTGAAGGTTTTAATAATTCCTGACGTTTGACGCTTTAGTATTAAGTCTTTGTTATCATTTTCTTTCCTACTTACTTAAGTAGTATTGTAAATGCGGCCCGGTATGTATTACTTCTCTTTAATGTTTCTCTTTTTAGGGGGTTGTTCTCGCCAGCAGCATTTCATTAGTTTATCGATAACAGGTAAATGAGGTTCATATTAGCTTGGTCGTTTAACTTAAGGGTTTTTATCTTTAATAGCCCTAAATTGAAGCTTAACCTAAGTGGTTCAGAAAGATATAGGATTGTTAGCAGTTTTAATAACTATTTCAGGGTTCATAATACCTAATATCTTATACGGGCCCTTCCATTTATCCGATTCCCGCCACCAAAGGAATTTACTTTATAATATTAAAGTAATTACATTGATTGTTATAGGGCCGTTCCTAGTATTAAGGGCTTTATTAATCTGGCGGCGTACCAATTCTATTCGTAGCTCCCTTAAAGTTTTGCTGTAAGTTATAATATATTTTTAAGTACTTACCGAAGGCGGAGATTAACTCGTGAAGCGTTGGTACGCTTTAAAGACCAATAGCTTTAACATTAAGCTGTCAGAGTCTACAGTGTTATTTAGGCCTTTCACTTCCATTTATAAGTATATCTTCAGATTCGTAAATTTTTCGATTTTCAACGTGAGGATATTATACGCTGGGCGAAGTAACTCGTATGCCTTTTTAATCTTTCTAATGCTCCAGTGGGCTCTTACAGGTACCTATTTATATTGAATACCTATTATTTTGGTATTTTTATGCAGATTTATCGTCGTAAAATTGGTATCTTCATTATAAACGACGACTTTAGGTAGGTACAAATACGTGTTAATTTACAATATCCTTAAATTTTTTTACATATCATTTGCCGAAAGAGATTTTAGAAACATAGCTTCATAAAAGAAGGTTTCGAAGCTAACAAAATGAAAAACAGGCTTCTTATCTAAATAAAATATATCGACGAAAATATTGTAGTTAAAATCTTCATCGTTTTTTAGTGTATAATTACATATTCAGGGGGCTTAAGCATACGTTTCGCAATGGTAATAAAGTCTTCTAATAGCTTTTAGGGCAAAGTATTATATATCATTATGCCCTACGGACTTTAGGACTTTGTATAGCCCATTAACGGTTAGATAGTTGAAATACCGGTGTATTTAACGCATTTTCGTCTTCGTTAGGTTTTATACCACTATTTCCATACCTTGAAGATAAAACTATAGGTGACCTCTCTTAAGGGCGAGTAAAAACCTTTATTCGTTTTTAACTAGCTCGTTTGCATTAACGTCGAAATTGACGCCGAAATTCTTTATATCCTTAAAAAGAAAAAAGTAAAGATGTAAGAGACTTAAGGATATAAAATGTGATCGCTCTTATAACAGTTTAAATTACTGTTGTTTTTAAAAACAATAGTTGTTTGCCTGGTTTAAAGCTAAGTTTAATCCTGCTAATATCGTAAAGATTAATTTTAGTGGCTGTCGTACTTTCTCTTTGTAATGATACATATTGAAAATAGCCTTCTATTAAGTACTTTTCTGCTTTTGTATCTGGTATAATCCCTTAAAACGTGTGGTCCGCATAACTATCGCGAATATTAAAGGTGTATAAGGGGTCGGAAGCTTAGTTAAAGTAAAGGTAAAGGTTTTTACCATCAAAATAGTATAAAAAGGCGTGGTCAGCTAGTTATTAGGTTGTATTAAGAGTAGTATTTTCGTATTACTTGATGTCTTTAGGGGTATTAGCGTTGTTAATTGGCTCGTCGCCTTCAAAGTTTGCGATCTAGTCTAAATAATCCTATTTAAAAGTAGTGGGATATTAGGCATAATATACTGCCTTTTTATTGTTACGTTCAGCAAGGGGGTACCGATTTAACCAATAGCTAAACTTATTACAGATTCAATATCTCTTTTCACTATTTCTACGATAGTGATTACGGTTAATAGGTCCGTCTAAATCTTAACTTTGTTGGTATTATCGTTGCTGATATCTCCAGTTTGTAGCTGGTGGGCAAAATATTAGGCTTTCTAGGCACCTGTATCCATACTTACGGTGGACTTAATTAACTATCGTAAGGTTTTTCCCCTCAACGTTAGGAAAGTTGCTGGCTTAAGGGTATATCAAACGAGTTTAGTGTACGTTTCATTGCAGTGATAAACGAGGACTGTAACTGGTTAAAAAAGCTTTTGTAGGTGATATTTAGGCGTTATAGGGCGTATTCAAATTCATTAACGCTTGTGATTGTTGCTCGTACCTATTCACGAAGTGTGGCTTCACCAACGTAAGCTTTTCTTATTTCTTTTTGGAATAACATTAACTTGTCAATCATTTGGTTAAGGACATTTATTGGTGTTTCCTCCTCTTTCTTTTTCGCTATTATCATAGTTTACCGCGTAATGGCCTAATCTGTGTGGTATTACGTAAGGTAGATATCGTGTTCGAAATGATCTTTTATGCTATCGTAAATTTCGCGAAACGTAGTAGCTTTAGTAAAAAAGTTTAGGTAATAGTCCTTGTCGTACCCTGTAAGAATTTTAAGGAACAATAAGTAAAAACCTAAAAGGGGAATTTTCATTTACTTGAAAATGTTTGAAAAGGGTATTATTTTAGTGTTAAAAAGGTTTTAAGGCTTTTTTTTATACTTTTTTTCGTCGTTTTAGATTTTGGCGGAGTCGGTAAACAGCTTGTAATTCATATTAACCATTTTGATAGATTTTTGAGGAAGGTCGCGATAGTTATCCCAGTTTTAAATCGTGGTTTCTGGCAGTATAAGTTTTAGAGCTTCCGAGGTACGGTGTTAAAGGTTATTGCAAGTCACCTAGCCCGAGGGTTAAAGTCTTATGGTAGGACGTATGGTAGGCTTTCACGTATAGGAAAACCTAAATAGGGAAGGATTTTAAGGGGCCAGTTGATGGAATTGCCAAGGGAAGATAGGCGTTTGAGGATTCTGGAAAGTCTAACAATCTTACTTAATTGACTGGTATAGAGTATCGGCGTCGATGCCTTTGGCTGTGTTGGCAGCCTTTACTTTACGTGCCCTACCTCCGTTAAAGGCGTGCTCCGCGCTATTACGTGGAGGTGTTGGACTGCCGAGAAAATTAATATATTCCTTATCGTCAACACGTAAAGAGGCTTAATTTAGCTGAAAGTAAAGGGGAGGTCCTTTAAATCGCGTTTGAGGGCGATAAGGTTCCTTATCCCCTTTTTCCTTAAGGTGTGGTTTTTAAAAGCGTTTCTGAAACTAGGTTAGGTCAAAAGGTTCTTGCGTCAGCTTTGAAGTACCCTGTGGTAATATATAAACTCTTTACTGTTTAAGTTTTACCTTAACCATTAATTTAATCTTTTTTGAAACTAAAATTCATATATTAATAGTTTAATCTCTAAAGAGGTTACGAAAGTTACTAAAGGAGTGATTAAGGTCTTCAATATTATGTTGTTCAACGATTGAGTAACTGACTAAATTAGTAAAATATTATTCGATTAAATCTTCGTCAATATCTTTTCCCTAAAGGCTTTTGTCGTATAACTTCGTAAAAGGAGTTTCTAAGGCGTCAATACCTTTTTAAATCTCTTAAGTGTGTGCTGTCTTAATATTTTGGGCCATATAGGACTTGGTGGATAAGGTACTTGGTAATTTAGGGCGTAAGAACTTGGTGTTTTAGCGTGAAGTCGCGTAACATGATTTTCTCAGCACAACTTAGCGATTCTTGGTGTTTTCGCTTATAACAGCGAATTTTTCGATTGAATTGGCGTAGGGGAAGTTAAAAGAGTAAATTAGGGGCCAAGGTTTGGTGTAAAGGGTAAGGTCAAAGGTCGTTTATTATTGGAGGTTATAGGTAAAGGGCAAAAGTTGTTTGTTGTTATCGACCGTGAGACTTAATCGTTTTTTTTGTAATATTAGTACTTGTAGTAGTACTTACTTAGCCGTTTGCAAAATTTCCAAACTTTAAGACTTTTGATATTCAATCTTAACGTCTTTGAGAAGGATTAATGAAAATTTTCTGGTGTTTTTTAATAGCGATACCGTGACTTACTTTTAAATTGCCGTTGTAAGACTGACACAACCCAAAAGTTTTCTTTGTTTTACTGCTATTATGAGACTTACACAGTACTAATAAAGGCCTTTCACAAAAATATTTCCTCTACCTTACCCGTCGTAGCTGTAAAACGTAACTGAAAAGTAGCTTCTTCTTCTATTTAGTTAATATGTGTTTAACTTAGTAAACACTAATCAGTAGTCGCAGGTCTTTAGATCGTTGTAACGTTGTTGATTTGATTGGTCGAAGTAACAGTAGTATTGCATTGGTCATGTGATGGATGTATTGTTTTAGGTTTGGCAGACCGCTAGCCGGTCTATACAGTAATTTGTATGGTCAATTGTTTGACTCGTACCCTAGAGTGAAGTGCAGCGTACTACACTTGACTTACAACCAATGTGGTAAGTCTCCACAAAGCAATACACTCAACTTGCAGTATAGCCAACTTTATTGTAAGTAAAGCTAACCTACTGCACTTCATGTACTACTATTTCAACACTTAGGTTTATATTATTATCCTTCGATTTTCCAAATTCAAACCTTTTGACCTTGAAATAATTACTCGATATTCGCGTTATGAAGTAATTTGAACGCGTTCTGGCGGCTTCATACGATTACTTACAGCTAAATATAAACTTTTAACCGATATTTTGTATATAAAACTTATTAAGCGAAATCAAACTATTTGAAACTACGTTTTATATTTAAAATAATGAAATACCAACGTATTGAAATCTTTAACGAATATAATTCGATATCTAGAAGTTATTGGGATGTTTACGTTTTCGGAACAATACTTGTTTTCAGGAGATTCTTTTTATGTAAGTTACAAACGACGTAATTATGACGCCGTTTTTCATCGGGGACCGCGTTAACTTTTTAAACGACGAAAATTGAAACTTTTACGACGTTAATTACAATCCCTACGCCCTATTTAACAGGTGTCAACGACTTAAACTTAAATCTCTTAACCAGTTGGTAAATTTTACAACGTTAATCTACAATTTTTATATAATAATTTACGATATTACGTAAATTATATAAAGACTAGAAATTTAATAGTATTGAAAAATTCTTTTACAATACTATGCAATAATTTGAAGGCCTCATCGAAACCGTTAACAAAATTAATTACATTCGCAGCAATAACGGCGGTACTAATGATCCTGATATCTTTATAATTATGTTTCGCGTTGATTACTATGAGCTTAAAGCGGCCAAAACCGTTATCGCTTGGCTTACAAATATAAAACAGGGAGTTTACAAGCTATTCTACATTTTTTTTAACGCTTAGAAGGTTTGTTTACAGGAGTTAATAGCATGGCCTAGAAATCCGCCATTAAGTTCGTTATCTTAAAGGGAAATATTAATAATAAGTTAATTAATACGCTATTTACCCTCAATATGCTTGCGAATGTTAACGAATAATGTGTTCGCGCTTAATTTATCGATTAGCAACTTTACAACCTTCGTAATCATTACGGCGATATTAACGCTGTAACTGGGAGTATTTTACGTAATGAGCAAAATAATAGTGGCATACCCATTCGTAATATCTAAGGCGACGTTATTATAACTAACGTAAGTATTTTCCAAATCGCCCTAAAACGATGTGTCGTCTAAGTTAACTATTCGAAATTTTTTAGTCGTAAGAACCTTAAACTATATTGATGGTATAGTGCAGATAGTTATCGTATCCGTACCTACCTATTAGATTAGGTGTGAAGTTCGAACAGCTTTAACATTAAGGCTATTATAGGAATATATTTTACTTCAGCCGAAAATTTTATTCATTTTTAAAATAAAAAACCGTAACTCCTATATTTCACGAAAAACCTATAGGAACTGAAACACTACCACGCGACTCACCGCCGTGTTCCTCGAAGATATTAATAAAGTACTTATACCGAAATTACTCGTTTCCGTTGACGATAAACTCCTCAGGGCTTTTAAAAAATTCGCCCCTTTATTTGACAAAGGCCTTGACAATAAGTTACTCCCTTACCGTTCTGGAGAAAATTACGAAATATTCTTTCGTACCGGTAACTAAGGTCAGACTTTAAAGGTCCCGTAGGGCCCATTGTACGGCATGTTGCGTAAAAAGCTCCTTATATTATGAAAGACGTTTACCAAGCTATTAGACTAAATTTATATGCGAACGAATAATGTTTCGACAGGTACCCCCGTATTTGTTGTTGAAAACACCTGGAATGACTTAGGTTTTTATATCGATTACCGTTGACTTAGTATTATCATGAAGGTATATTACTACTCGTTTTTATTTATTAAGAAGATGTTCCCAAATTTTTCCCAAGTTAAGTAATTTACCAAATTATATATTGAAATTTCTTTTTTACAAAATTTATATTAAAAAACAAGATGAGTAAAAGACCTCGATCCGTATATGCGTTAAACTTTCTGAAAAGCTTATCAGCTCATTTGGTCTTTTTAGTGCATCAGCTACCTTTTAATGGTATATTAATAATTCGTTACTTCTTTTTTTCAATTTTTTTCTCTTTACCCATCTTAACAACGTTTTTGTTTTTTTTCAACGATACCTTCAATATATAATGATCACACTAAATACCCGTGAGTAAGTAGAAGGTGTCAAAGGGTTTATGTTAGCAGTAAGGTAGCAAAGGTAACAAAGGTGCAATATCAGAAGATGTTTATTTGTGCTGTAGAATGATCATTAGCCGTTGGGCTATTCAGGTGTGTAGACTGAATACTTAGATTGAGAACTGATGAGCTATGAAGGAAATAATATCTATGTGGTGCTGACCGTATCCTTATATCCTATGGCCTTCATATCATCTTCAGTACTGAGGCTCACTGGTACTCACTGAGGCTCACCGGTACTCACTGAGGCTCACCGAGAGATGTTCTTCGCCTGATGTGTTGGACTTCAGGCTCTCGGTAGCTCAGCTGCATGCTGGCCTGTTTCCTGACCCGCCAACGTGCTTGAGTCATAACACGATATGACAACGCTAAAGTTCAAGATATTCTTAATGCCTTAAACACCCACAAACTTAACCTTAATATATTTAAATACGAATTCGGCGTTTAAAAAAACAAATACATAAGATTTGTTATCAAAGCTTTTTTTGGAGTCCGTCTGAACCTTTAAAAATACTATATGTTTTTCGTTAATAGATAGTTTCATATTAATCCTAGGTATAGGGGTTTTTTATCAATTCGCTTACCTTTACCAGTATTTTATTTGCAATTATCTCATAATTATTAAGCTCTTGCTTTTTCTAAGCCGTAAAGGTATTTCTTTTTATTAGAATCTCGAGAAAAAAGCTTATTTTCTTTTTTGAACCAGTACTCGCTTGATAAAACCCCCACTGTAATACTATTTTAAAAGCCGACAACTTTAATTGGGATTTGAGCGATTATCTTTTGTATCACAACAACCACGGTAATCTATAACTCATAACGTAATATTCTCATCGTTTATCGCCCACTGAATATAATCATGAAATCCATGATGAAAAACTATTCGAAATTATAAGCTATTTAAAGGTATGGAACACGAAACTCTAAGGTATGACAAGCCTATTTACGATTTTGTCAAATTATAAAAGTTTTAAAACCATTTATAATTACACGAAAGCTTTTTAAATGATAGATTTTTAATTGAAATACCTTTTCCAGTTTCTTTTTCTATTAGTTTACAATTAATGGGTAAATCATATACAACCTATTATGTCATTACGACGGAATTGAAATATTTCCAAAGGCTTTTTTTACCCACATTTTTTAGGCCGAAACCTCGAATTATTACACCTCGAATAATACTCTCTCTAGTCGCCCCCACGTACATATATCTTCCCTTTAATAATTACCAGCGAATCCATATTGAAACATTGCGAACTTTCTCTTCATATTGATATTCAAAATTATTAAGAAGTTATTATAATATACGATATTACTTCCTCCCGGTAAACTTATATAGAACGTATAAGCGACCGATATTTTTCACGGATATTCGTATCTATGACAACCAAATATTAAACGTTTTTATTTCGTAATATGTAGTAAATAAAGATATGGTTTTACGGTTTCGTAAACATATTTAAATAGCTATTTCTAAACCGATTATTACCGCGTGAATTTAAGCTATCTACGATTTACTTTGTACTCATTACCTAGATCGCGAGGTTACTATTATTATCCATTTTAAAACGTATTTTGAATACGTCCAATGCGGCGTAATCCATCGTTTTAGCCGAAATTACGATATTCATGAATGTATAAACTATTAAAAACACCATAAAAAGGGACTTTTTAAACCCCTTCCGGTTTTCAAACGGCTTTAAAATGAACTTTTTATCGATTTTATGATTAACCTACTTTAAGAACGTACTAGCGACCCACATTAACTTATAGTTATTATAATACGTTGGAAAAAAGCCTTTTCCTTCGAGTATATAATTATTATAAACATTGAAACTTTCATAGAGCGGTTTTTAAACTACTATTAACGGTTTCACAGTTTTTTTCAGTATAATCGTTCGTAATCTAGGGTCGAATTAAAACGGCGGATTTTAAAATCGTCTTTATTATCTAACGAAGGTAAAATAACCCCTAAATATTACTTTATATCCCGAAACCGATGGTATAACCGAATGTATCAATTAAAAGGCCCTAACGTATTTACGCTTCCTTATCGTTTATACATAACTTAATTAAAACCATTCATTATCAGATTATTAATTCACGTTAATAATAAGGATATAGCTACTATTGGTATAAACTTATTCCCCTCTAATTTTCAGTTATTATATCGATTTTATATAAGTGGTATAACGATTCCCCGATCCGGTTATAAAGCTATACGTAAAAGCCAAGAATTTTGTTTTACGTATTCGTAAAATTATAAAGTTTTCATAAGACGTAATAACTGCTACGTAATGACGTATAAAAGAAACCGATAATAAGCAGTGTTTCCCTTCAAAACGTGTTCATGTTAGCGACGATATTTAACTTCTTTTTAAAAAGTATAAGCCGTACGAGTTTTTGAAAAAGTTAAATTAACGTTACGAAAATACTATACAATATATATAGTCGATTTTTATATTATGAAACTTAATATCCCGAAAAGGAAATACCTCCGGTTTCATGTAAATCAATTTATTCGAGCCGCTTCAAACCCTTTTTTTATCTTATAAATCCGCGATTTTTTACCGTAAGCTATTTATATTATTAGCAACAACGGCGCAGCGAAACCGAAGTATTACGTGAAAAGTATTTCATACATTTGTAATGAACCTTAAAACGGCTGTCTTCGGCTTAACAACCAACTGAAACAGTAAGTTTTAGTTTAGTAGGTAGGTAATGTGCACCTAATAAAAAAGTTACTTTTAAACTTGTCTAATAACTTAATAGTTAACTCTTTTAAATTATATTCCAAATCGGCCGAATATAAAGACGGGCTATTACGTTCAATTCGTGGCCAAATGTAAAGTATTATGCTTCAAGTTACGAAACGATATAAAATCTATTACTTTATAGGTACCAAATATAACTGTAATGTAATATGAATAAAAACGAAATTATAATAAACTATTTGTTTGAATAGTACAATGTGAAATTCAGTAGGTCAAACTTAATTATAATAAAGTTTAATTCACTAACTGCAAGTTGGGTGTATTATTTGTATGAACTTACTGCATTGAGTTTAAGTTGGGTGCAGTATACTACACTTCGTACTAGGTCACAGGCCAAGAAATTGGCCATACTAATTACTGTGCAGACCAACTAGTAGTCTGTCAAATCTAGAACAATGTATCCACCATTTGACTAATACAATATTACTGTTACTTTGACCTCGATTCGAATCGATAACGTTACAATAATTTAAGGCCTTACCAACACTTATTAATGTTTATTGGTTGAAGTATTGATTAGCTAAGTAAAAGAAGAAGCTACTTTCCAGTTGTTACGCTTTACTTTATCATCAGAATAGAGGAAAAACTTTTGCGAAGGGCCTCTACTACTGAGTCGGCTTTTACAGCAGTAAGTAGAAAAGACCTTTAGGTTGCGTCAGTTTTTATAGCAACTTGGAGGTTACGACGATATATTTATTAAAAACCCTAAAAAAAAATACAAAGATTTTTTAAAGACGTTGAGATTGACTGTTAGAACTTTTAAAGTTCGGTAAGTTAGTAAATAGCTAAGTTAGTACTATTACGGGTATTACTATTGTGAAAAAGACTAAATCCCTATGCTAAATAACATTTACTATTAATGAAAGACCTTTAACCTTATTTTTTTTACTAAACATTTGCCCCTACTTTACTTTTTTCACTTGATTTACGCTAATTCAATTGTTGCGTTCGCTGTTTTGAGCGAAAACCCTAATAATAGCCAAGTTGCGCCAAGAAAGCTACATTACGCGATTCAACGCTAAGTCACCAAGTTTCCACACGATTTCACGCCAAAAACACCAAGTCTTCACGCCCAAAGATCGTTAATTCTCTCGCCCTTCGCGTCTTACACGACCTATACAATCTAGTACATGAAGAAAGCTACCGTAAGTGCCTACTTTAAAGATATCACCGATCCTACCAGAAAAGAAGAAATTAAGGCCTTCGGAAACTTTTTAATTAAGTATTACAATTAGGAACTTTGGGGATAGAACGTTAATGAAAACTTAACCGAAGAATACCTCATTAACTTCGTGGGCTATTATATCGTTAAATATTACAATACTAATGACTTTAACTACGTCTTTGGTAACTTTCGTAACCTTTTTAACGACTGAACCATAAATATGTGGACGTTAGTTCAAAAAGGGGTCAACATGAAGATTAAGGAGTAACTTAAGAAGCAATGGGTTTATTTAAAAGCTTAGGGTAATATACAGCTTGCATAAAAACTCTTTAAATTGGCCTAGCTTAAAGAATACCCTGAAAACCTATGGTTTAAGGGAAAGGATATTGAAGAACCTTAACGCTCTTATATACGATTGGAAGGACCCTCCCTTTACCTTTAGCTAAGCTAAGCCTCTTTATGCGCTGGCGATAAGAAATCTTTTAACCTGTTTAGAAGCTTAGCGCCTCTATGTAATAACGCGTAGTATGCTCTCGGTAGAAGTAAAGCATATAAAGCGGCAGCTGCCAATACGGACAAAGGTATTGATGTAAGAATTTTACACCAGTCAATTAACAAAGATCGTCAAGTTTTTTAAAGCCTTGAAATCCACCTTCCCCTTTAGAACTTTACTTAAAATCCACAATCCCTCTAAAAACCTTCTTATGGCAGGTTTATCTATACGCAAAAGCCTACTATAGGGTTTACCACGGGAATTTGCCCCTCAGGCTAAGCAACTGACAATTATCTATAATATCGTGCTTCGGAGGTTCCAAAGCTTAAATTGATAGGAAATACTAATTAAGATTGGAATAACTATATCGACCTGCCCCAAAAACTTATTAAGATATTTAATATTAATTACAAACTTTTTACGAACTTCCAAATTATCTGGAACAACGTAAAGAAGTAAAACGGAAAGATCTGTAACCTCCTCAACATTAAGATAATGACTTTCCTAAACATTTACAAATGGATGTAGATTCCCCCTTTTGATTTTTACTTATTGTTTTCCGGAATTTTTACAGGGTACGCTAAGGACTATAACCTAACCTGTTTTAAAAAGACACTAAGGTTTGTGAGATTTATAACGTTATAAAGAGCTACTTCGAAAATGACATCCACCTTGTATAATACCATACAGATTGGGTTACTACGAGATAAGTAACGATAATAATGAAGAAAGAAGAAAGGAAAAAACCGATGGATATGCTTAACTAAATAATTTACAAGTTTATTCTATGTTAAAAAGCAATAGGTAAAGTGTACGTTAGCGAAAACACACTTCGAAAACAGGTACGTGCAGTAATTATAAGCGTTAGTAAGTTCAAATACGCCCTACAACGTCCAGATACCATTTTAGAAAGCTTCTTTAGCCATTTACGTTTCTCGCTTACCACTATAATAGTACGTACACTAAATTCGTTTGGTATATACCCTTAAGCCGGCAACTTTTCTAACGTGGATGGAAAAAACCTTATGGTGGTTAATTACGTCAACCGCAAGTATGGCTACAAGCGCCCTTAACGTCTAATATTTGATCTACCGACTATAGACTGGAGGTAGTAATTACTCTAATGCTAATAAAGATAAGACTTGAGAGGTACTGTTAACCGTAAGTATTATCGTTGTAATAGTGGAAAAAAATGTTGGATTTATAATGATTTTAACGATTAGTTTACTCGGCACCTCTCCGCTAAGTGAAATAAGAAAAAGATGATGTATTATATCAATTACCCTACGAACTTTAAATAAAACTACTTTAATTAAATCGAAAACTTTAAGGGCGACGAGTTAATTGACAGCAATAATGATTTTAAGTAAGTTAAATGGTATAGAGATATTACTTTTGGTGCGGCTTAGTAATTAGCCAACCACACTTTCTTATACCGTTTAGGTGGTAAAAACCCTTACCTCTGCTTTGATTAAGTTTTTGCCCCTTAGTATACTTTTAACCTTCGTGATCTTTATGCAAACCACACATTTTGAAGTATTATATCAGATATATGAGTAGTAGGGTACTTAATAGGAGGCTATTTGTAATACGTAGCACTATGTAGGGAAAGAATTACAGCTATTAAGATTAATCGTTCTGATACTGGTAAGGCTAAAATTGGTTTTGAACAAGGTAAGTAACTATTGTTAATAGGGATAACGGTAATTTAAATTGTTATGAAAGCAATTACGTTTTACATCTTTAAGTCCTTTTCCATTTTTTCTCCTTTGCTTAAAGGATATAAAGACCTTTGTTCTTAACGTCGATGTTGACTTAAACGAACTAATTAAAAACGTCTAAAGGTTTCCCTTTGTCTTTAAGTAGGGATATTTATGGTTCTATCTTTAAAGTCTAGAAGCAGTAGTGTTCAACTTAACGAAGCCGAATATACGTTAACTATACCGGCGTTTTGATTACCAAATAGTTAAAGGGTTATATAAAGTTCTCAAGTTTATAAGTTATAAATATTGGAAATATTTTATCATAAAATATATCGAACAACTTCGTGAACAATGTTCAATGTATTCCTAAGCCCTTTATAAATTTAAGGATACATTAAAAAACGATAATGACTTTAATTACAAGATTTTTATTGATGTATTTTATTTGTATATCAAACTCGTTTTTACGTCGTCAACTCCATCATTACGTTTTACGGGGCTAAGTTTCTCAAGTCTCTTTTGGTAAAGAATATGTAGAAAACGCTAAAGATATTATAGATTAATACGTACCTGAGTTTACTTAACGTCGTCGTTTACGATACCAGTACTAACCTCATGGCAGCGGAGTTTTAAGAAGATGTTAAGATAATGTGTATTTAATGTAAATAAATACATTTAAATACCTACTGAAGTATTACAAAGATTAACAGGGTATACGTACTACTTCGCCGAGCGTATAATATCCTTATGTTAGAAATTAGAAGTTTTGCAGATCCGGAAGCATGGATTTAAATAGTGGTAAAAGGTCTAAACGACATTGTAGGCTCTAACGGCCTAGTACTAACGCTATTGGTTTTTAAAGTATACTTACGTCTGACGAGTAAATCTCTGTTTTTGGAAAGGACTTCAAAGTGTGTTGCGGCCCACAACAAAAATTTGAGGTAATTATGAAGGGAATCGGCACGGCGTCAGGTTAATAATACCCTTAACACTAGGAACAGCTCCTTAACAATCGACTTAATTTCTTTGCTATTATAAAGTAAAGTATTCGTATGGCGGTAGTCGGGTAAATGGAAAGGTCTATATAGAATCTTAAGTATCGCGAACTTCGAAGTAGTTATTAAAACTGTTAATGGTCCTACATCTTTCTGGAGCACTTAATTTAAACTTTATATTAGGGTCAATAACGATGAAAACCCTTAATCCAAGAGATCGAGCTGATACGAACCTCTTTTACCTATTATCAATTAGTCGATAAGATACTGCTAACGCAGAAAACTCCCGAAAAAAAGGAATATTAAAGAGAAGAAATACACACCGGGTCACATTTACAATATTTCTTAGGTAAGCAGAAAAGATAAAGATAATAAAGACCTGATAATGAAGTTTTAAATAAAAGGGATTATAAAGACTTTTAGTAAACCCTTTAAGGAAAGCGACAAATTCGAGATTAATGGCCTGTTAATTCGAGGGGTTATTGAATTTGTGCCGAAAACGGATTTTGACCTTTAAAACCTAAATGTCACAATGTTTAAGTCGATAATTATTTACAAAGTAAACGGTAAAAGCATAGGGCGGCTGTATGAAAACTTATACTTCATCGAGTAAAAATACAGCGATAAAGGTTAAAACTGGATTTTTACGTAGTTGTTAATGATTTAAAAAAAAAAAACTAACAATTAGTACTCCTTTTAGTAGTAAGTTTCGTAGTTAAGATTAAAGGCAAGTTTACATTTAATAACCAAAATATAACGGAAGCCTATACGTAATTAGTAACGTATTCACAACGGATTGTATTATTAGAGTTGCTATAGAAATTACGTAATACCTACCCCTTAGGTACAGTAATACGATATATTAAGTTACTATATAGATTGACTGAAATAGGCATTTATTGGTTCTTAACCGACTAATTGCACTTTAAGTTACGGTTAGTGATAAGTTTTTTAACATATAACCCGTATTTGTTCATGATGTAAAAGAGGGTTTTTAGCGTAGTAGGTATATGAATTAACGATACCCTTTTTGTTAAAACATTTAGATTTATAATATCGGAATAAAAGGAAATCAATAACTTTAAGTTTTAAAATTACCAGCCGGTAATGACGTTAATGGAAGTTAGTCAACTTAACTTTGATAGATTATTAATTTGTATGCTCGGTATTAATACCGGCTTTAGTTTTCGCTAAAAGTGTTAGGACACTATTTTAGCTATAATCGACAAAATTAATATGGCTAAGGTTTAATAGTACTTAGAGTAGAGTGTTTGAGATAATTATATTATTATCCTATACCAACCGAAAGCCTTTTACAACCGTTTCATCGCGGTAAAAGTATAGGACTCAGCAGATGAAAACTTTACTCGGTTAAATCAAAGGTTCGAATGGAAAATACGGAATTTGTACCGCAGAATTAATATGATTTCAATCGACTTGTCAATGGCTAAGTTAATAATCTTTACGAATGGGTCCTTTGAAAATAATACCGATTTGTTTTTATGAATCGGTTTCCTAATAACCTTCGTTAACTAAAATAGGCGGGAAAATCAATTTTATGTTATAACTCAAGGACCAACTGCAGGTCATGGAATAGGCCAGTGGTCCGCTGCGCTATCAGAAGCCTAATGTCCAACACATCAAGCCAGAGATCTTTCTTATGTAAGCACCCAGGGTTAGGGTTTGGACCGACTGAACCGCGAGCGGTTTAGTCGACAACATTGGAACCGAAGGAAGCGACATCGACTTCAGCGGTCTAGTACTGAAGACGGTATGAAGGCACGGATATATAAAGACACAGTTATCACCACACAGATAGTATTTCCTTTATAGCTCTTTAGTTGTCAATCTAAGTATTCAGTCTACATACCTGAATAGCCTAACGGCTAGTGATCATTCTATAGCACGAACAAACATCTTCTTGATATTGCACCTTTGTTACCTCTGCTACCTTACTGCTAACATAAACCCCCTGACAGTTTCTTTTTACTCACGGGTATTTAGTGTGATCATTACATTTAGTATTATCTGCATCCTAATTTACTAAACCTTCATTAAATACAAAAGGATTACACGAAATTTATTGGCTTCGAAGGTTTACGGTATCATAGCAAGCTCTAACGTAGGCATTACATTATGGGAAACCTTTAACCTTATTATCAGGCAGCAAAAGATTCTTCTTATCCTGGTAGTAATTTGTACCGATTGGAAGAGCTTGTTCGAATATCTTTTAAATCTCGGAACTACTAATAAATAACGCTGGATAATCCATGTTATGGTATTTAGTAAAGAGTACAAAGGAAGATGGATTAAATAATTCTGATAAATTAACGGTAATGATGGAATAGTAGTCAAATACGGTACAATCAAGTTAACTTTACTTACAGTAAAGTCGATTGTACTAATTGCAAAATTGGCTGCAATTTATGGGACTGCACTGCATATGCAATACAGTAGGTGTCCAATTCAAAGTGGGGCATAGGCAAAAGCGCTTGGCTATACAAATTAGTGTGCAGACCGGCAAGCGGTCTACTAAATTAAGAACTTACCCACCTCAATCAACAATATCAATGTATCACCATTTACCTGGACCATAGTAATTCGAATCGACTACATTGCAACGATAAAGACCTACCAACACTGATTAGTTCTTATTAGGTTAAGCAAAGATTAGCTAAGAAGAAGAAAAAGCTGCTTTCCAGTTACGCTTTGCCATTGCGTAAGGTAGAGGGAAGATTTTTGCAAAAGGACTTGAGACTACGTCTGTTGTTTACAGGTAGCTAAAAGGAAGACTTTTAAGTACGTCTATTGTTTACAGGTACTTGAAAGTGGTAACCATATTTCTATCATCGAAAACACCAAGAAACATTTACTGAACCAATCTTGAAGAAAAAGCATTAAGATTGTCCGCCTAAAAGTTTTAAGAATTACCAAGCCATAAAGTTGTCAAACGGTTAAGTTAGTAATATTTCGGCTGCTACTGTAAGTATTACTAATATAAATCGTAAAAATAACTAAGTCCTACGATTTTTAACTTATACTAACTTTGATGGCAAACCTATGACCTACTACTTTACACCGTTTTTTTGCCCCCTACACCTTTTAATTTGCGTTACTATAGCTTTGGAGTACGTAGTATTCGATATTATAGATGACCCTATCAGGAAGGAGGCAATTAAATCCCTCTAGATTACCTTTATTAAGCATTTCGATAACAACCTCTGATTTAAGGAAGTTGATGAAGACTTTACCTCTAAGCATCTTACTAATTATATCGGACATTTTATTTTTAACGTTAACCACGACGATTAAGACAATAGAGTTAAAGATCTTTTCGATTATATCGAGTTTTTCAAGGACTGGACCTTTATTATATAAAAAAATACCGAAAAGTTAATGAAGTTAAAGTTAAGAGCTGACCTACGAAGACGGAAGATCTTACTACCCTTAAAGGTCGATAAAGACGGCAACCTCGCCGACGTACTTTACGAGTGCGCCATGGATAAGAATACATAATGAACCTAGGAAAACAAGGGAAAAGAGATTGCTAACGACAATAATATTTAACGCCTAAATACACGTTCATAAAGACTTTTCTAAGCCCGGATAAGTTCTTTAAACCCTATTAAGCGGGACTTTCAACGCGTTAGTATCACTAGACGTAAGGAATCAATTGATTTATACCCCTTAAGCCTTTACGTCCACCAGTCAATTAAGCATGAACTTCGCTGGATCTCTTAATACTAAGAGGAGTATCATTAAGTCCCTTGCGTCAGAAACCCTCAAGTCGATTTCCCCTAAGCTTTTCAATACGTCCAGTTTTAGCAGCCAAATTAAAGAAGGATCGGCTTTATGCGCGAGCCTACTATGGATACGACCACTAGCTTTATTCCTCTAAATTTAACTAAAGGTAACTATTCGACCTACCAATACTAATAACAATCTCAATTGTTTTCCCAGTTAAGAAATATAAAAGATCCTAACAACTAGTATATTACTCTTCCCCTTCAACGCGTTTTGATAGTGAATACAGACTTTATGGTAATCACCACGTTCTTTAAGATAAAAGGAGCAAGGGAAAAGTATAAAGGTAAGCCGTACAACCTATTCGACGTTAAATTGCGTTTATTTTTTAATATTTGCCGCCAGATAAGGGTTGAATTGCTAGGTTTTTACTTGTTATTTCTAAGTATTTTTACCGGTTAAGCCGAGGATTACTACCTCTGTAACCTGAGGAACTATTTCTTCTTTCGCGAAATATTGAATAGGCCAAAGAACCTTTTCGAATATAATACTGATATTGTCTAGTATCACATCGACTGGAACATTATTAAGTGGGTTTTTATGTTGAATTATAAGAAAAAGTCGAAAAGTAAGATATATTTCCTTAATTGGATACGAAAAGCTGATGCTTTATTAATAAGCAATGGGAAACTTAAAAGCTGGCGAATTTAATTTACGCCAGCAGATCCGGAAAGCAGTTATGGGACACAAAGAGTTTGAAAACGCCATATATTGCCCTGATATTACCTATAAAGTTTTTTTTTTTAGCTAATTACGTTCCCTGTTAACGACTGTGACTGCTCGAGTGTCCGGCTCGATTGTTATGTACCCTTAAATTACGGAATTTAGTAATGAGGGAAAAAACTCTCCTAATTCGTATTATATTGATCGATGGTATAGAAGTCCTGGTTAATACGGTTAACAAAAGATCCGGAACCTCTGCTTACGGAAAAGTGTACTCCTATTTCTTAAGGTTTTCAAGCTGGTTAAGTAAGTTTACATCAAGCGTTTAGAGATATTAGATTTGCGGTAAACAGGTCTATTGATTAATACGACATACTGTCACCGAGCGTGAAACAAAATAGGTGATGTATTACACTTAGTTCCCTTTTACTTTTCATTGGAATTACATCGAGTAAGTTATATAATTCCAAGGAAGTAAACATAAAAAGGAAGAAAATGAGCTAAAAGCTATCAATTGGTACGAAGATACAAAACCGGCATTAAACCCGAAGCAACGTGATAATTAGCTGACTACGCCTTTTTATACTACCTTATAGGTAAAGATCTCTACCACCGACATAAAGATAAAAACCTTAACTATATATACCTTTTTATTATTTGAAACCGTTGCACGGAATAAGTCTTTGAAGGGATTATACCGGATATAGCAGCGACACGATACTTAACAGGAGGTTATTCGTAATATATCACGTTACGAAGGGATATTAATATTGTTACAGAACTTGATTACGCGGATACTGGTAAAGTTAAGTTTGGATTTGGCCTTAAAAAAATTATCTTTACGGAGATTGATAACGATTCAGATTGTTGTTGACTCTATTGTTTTCCACATTTTGGAATCCCCTTTTTCCTTCCTCCTTTTCCTGGAAAATATGAAAAAACTCGGCGTTAACGTTAATATTAAAACTAACGAATTAATACAAGTTAAAGCCAGTAAAAGGTTTTTACTTAACTTTAAGTAGGAGTATTTTGTGTTTTATTTTTAAGGGTTAGATGCAGTGGTATCGAACCTAACGGAGGCGGAACTTCGTTAATTATATCTTTGGTTCAACTACCAGGTAACTGACAAGCTTTATAAGATTTTAAAGGTAGCTGGTTACGAAGATGTAGATTCACCAACGCTAAAAGCAGTTGAACAGCTTTGTTACCATTGCCAAATACATCTCTAAACTCCTTTAAAGTTTAAGTTTATGTTATAAAAAGACCAAAACTTTAATTTAGAAGTTTTTGTAAGCGTGTTTCACCTAAACGCTAAGCTAATATCATATTTTGTGAACTCTATTACAACTTTTTACAATGCCAAGTTTCTTAAAACCATTACAGTGAAGGAAACATAAGAAGCATTACGTACTTTATAAATTAATACGTACCTTAGACCACTAAACATGTTTATTTACGATGCCGGTATTAACTTTGTTACGATGTAGCTTGAAGTTAATGTAAAGTTAATGGAGATTTAGTATAAACATGTTTCCATTAAAGTTTACTTGGGTATTAGCAAGTTCGAAAGGGTATAAGCACTTTTATAAAGGGTCTATAATATCCTTATATTGGAGATCGGAAGCTTTATAAGTTAAGAAATACAGTTTTAAATGGCGGTAAAAAGTTTTAACGATACTATTGGTCCTAACAGACTTATATTAACTTTGTTATTATCTAAAGCCTACCTATATATAATAGTTAAGTTACTACACTCGTTAAGTATTTGAAAACGTGTTATGGCATACGGTAAAATTTTAAAAGAGCTGAGGAAGAAATCGGCATATCGTTAGGTAAATAATACCCTTAACTTTAGGAACAGACCTTCAATAACAAACGTATTATTATTTCCCTTTTAAAATAAAGGTCTTACGTGGCGTGAGTAAGGTAAATGAGATAGGCCGTATAATATTTTAAGTATTATGAATTGAAACGTAGTGGTTAAAACTATTAACGGCCTTGTGACTTTTTAGTTTATATAGGTTAAGCCGTAACGACGACCCTTTGGGATCCTTAAATATAATAAAGATCCTCATGGCGATAACCTCCGAGCCGAGCGAATTAATTAATATAACTTTTCGAAGCTTATTGTTGACAAGCTAATGGAATGCCGACAACGTATACGACTATCTAAAAAGAGGATATATATTGAAGAAGAGGATGGCGATAGGGATTATAAGCCTGAAACGGCGTATTTAACAGCGTAGTTATTTTAAAAGGATAAGCTTAACGGAAAACTTGCCTTTAAGCTACGTGTTAAGAATATTATTAATATACCAGGAAAACCCTTTAATGAAAGTAACCAAGTGGATATTGATGGCCTTTCATTATAAGGGGTTGTATAATTTGTGCCGTTAATAAAGTTTGAAAGCTAAGACGTTACTATTTTTGAATCGAGGATAGTTTACGAGGTTGAAGGCAAAATTACGGATCGACTGTACCAAAAGTTACGGTTAATCGTTTATAGATACGGTAATAAAAGTAATACTGAATCCTTATTTAATCATTTATAATCTAGAAAATCAGTTAACGTTTAATCGTTGCTATTACTATTAGTTTGAGTATGAGCATAAAAAGTTATTCTATACTTAATGGCTGTGTTATTACATAGGCGTACCCGTCGTTTGCTACCGATTTTTAACGGATTATACAGCTAGAGTTATCAAAAGAATTAAGAGATAAATCTCTAGCTGGCATGGTAATACGTTATATTTAACCTTTATATGAATTATCTAAAGCAGGAGTTTAATACATTCCAACGTATCAAGCGTACTTTAGAAATAAGCTTAATATAAAGATTTTGACCTTCAACCCGTATCTATTAATTATAAAGGGTAGAGACTTTGATATCGTAGGTATACAAATAAACGATACCTTTTTTTCGACAATATTGGGTTTATAATAGTAAAATAGCGTGGTATGAAAAAGTTATGCTTTTGAAAGTGTAAGTTAATTGAAACGTTAACCGAAGGTATACAACTTGATTTTGATAGATCGTGATTCCGTATTTATAGTGTTAAAGTCGAAAACAGCACTTATATTAGCCTACGCCAAAGGAGGTAAGCTATAAGCCTAACGATTATCGACAAAACCAACGAAGTAAGATTACAAAAATACTTGAAATAAAGGGCACGTACGGCTTATATCGCTACGTTATATTAACCGAAAATATTATACGATCTTTTCATTACAGCATAGGTACAAAACCTATAAGACAAAAACTTTAACAAGTTAAATAATTTTTTTTAATAATAAATGAACCATATAAAAAGAGTAATTGATATTGCTTTTTGTAGATTGGATAAAAGCGAAATTTATAATATTTACAAATCGGTTATTTTCTAATAATACTAACTTTACATCGTAAATTGGTTTCTTAATACTATTCGTAAACGAGGATAATTTTAAAGTGAAATCTACAATTACCGTTAATTCTATATATTAAATATTTGTTAAATATAAACGCGTAACGCGGAATGTATTATATTCTGAAGTTTACAGTTTAATAACAAGCTTTGAAATCGGTATAATAACCGACGGTATATTAAAGATTATTATCAAATATCACAAACTAATACCGATATCTATAGTAGTATAACTGACTCTTGAAGCTTTTATAAATGCTTATTAAAGCTGTATACGACTAATGAAAAACGCCTAAGAATAAACGTAATGACTTTAAAGAAGGCATACGAAACCCGGGAAATTGATAGATTTCGGTAGATTAACGTCAAAAATAACCCTATTAATGTTATAACTAAGGCTACCCCTAATAGCGTCTTGTAAAAGTTTGTGGATAGCAATATGTTGACCATGCGAATTAAGGAATACGTGGACCGCCCGGCACGTGAAGTAGAGAAATAGGGTTGCTTTTATAAATTGGAAAACCTTCAGGGAAATAGTGGTAATGGAAATGGTGGCAATGGTAAACGTGGCGAAAGCATTAATTTGAATTACTGGTATAAGGTACGTAAGTAGTGGCGTACCTGATTTGCGTAAATCTGTAACGAAAGATCTGTGCACGGGGTTTGAGGAACAAAAGCCTCGGAGGGGTAAAGTAAAAGAGCTACGAAGGGCCGTAATTTATGTCAATTTTAGTACAAATTAATAGGAATTGAAAGGAGTATGACTTGTTATTAGATTGTAGATTAAGAAGGGATTTTAGAGGTTGCTACCAATTAATGGCAATCAATGCTGATTTATAAGCACAAAATAAAAAGCTGCCAGTTTTGGAATAGCAGTCAAATACAGTATGGGCAAGTTAAATTTACTTGTAGTAAAGTTGATTGTACTGACTGAAATATCGACTGCAGTTTGTGGGACTGTACTGCAAGTGCAGTACAGTAGGTGCCCACTTCAAAGTAGGGCATAGACCAAAGCGTATAGCCATACAAATTAGTGTGCAGACCGGCTAGCGGTCTGCCAAACTTAGAACTTACGCACCTCAATCAATAATATCAACGCAGAACCAGTTACTTCGATCACAGTAATTCGAATCGACTACGTTGCAACGATAAAGGCCTACCAACAGGTAAAGATAACCCTATTGATACCATGACGAAAGAAGTGCCGAATAAAGCCTTAGAAAGGCTTATCAATAGCAATTGGCTAACTATATGTATCGAGGGCTACGTCAATAGGCCGCTTAACAAGCTCAAGTCACGTGCTAGCAATCGGAGTTGTGCTGGCAGATTAAAAGATTGCTAGGGAAGTAAAGGCTGTAATGGCGATTTTTTTAACTGGTATATCTAAAAGTAAAGGTTTCTGAAGGCCTATGGCGGAAGATCTTTTTGTAGGAGTTGATAAACTCGGATCTCGGAGTAACGGAGCAATTAAGGTCGAATGAGATCAATTTGAACATAATTTGGTGCAATTTAATATGGAAGTTAATTGGAATCAATATAGGATTAGAAAGTTGATGAAGTCGCTGTTTAACATTAACTGAAAAAGATTGGTTAACTATATTAACATATATATACAAACTAAAAGGCCGCTAGTGTTAGGATAGTATTACGTGTAATACAGTATATTCACTTTACTTACAGTAAAGTTTACTATACTAATTGTAAGTTGAATTTATTGTTTATATGAACTTATTGCATTGAGTTTAAGTCGAGTGTAGTATGCTGCACTTTACACTAGGGCACTTGCAAAGCAATTAGCCATAAAAATTACTATGCAAACTTGCTAGCGGTCTGTCAAACCTAGAACAATACATCCACCACTTGACCAATACAATACTACTTTTACTTCGACTACGATTGAAATCGACAACGTTGCAACGATCCACGGACCTACCAACACTTCTCGAATATTTAATATTATCGTTTTCGTTTTTACCTAAAGATTTCTTATCCCTTTCGAATAATTCGTGGAGTTTCGTATTAATACGGCCCAATTTCCTATTCATACGCGCGAACAATTCGACAATCTTATTAATCTCCTTTAATTTTATTTCTTACTTATTTATTAACTATAATTTCCACGTTTCCTTTCAATACATAAATTTGCTTCAAAATCACGTCTTTTATTTAAAAGCTATATGGCCCGTAAGCCGCCAGAACGAATAAAGGTAACATGTATAAAATCTACCGTGTATCGAATATTTACCTTTTTTTATATAGCATATTGAATTATTACTACATTTTTTGCGAAGACGACCTACATTTGCACGCTTTTTTACTGCTCGTTAACATTTGGGAAACGGCTTATAAATACTTCGATTTAATCCAGTTTTAAGCGTCGAACGCTAAATGGGCTTTAAACAATTCCTTTGTAACCTCGTTATATTAGAATTTAGGTTCAAATACATAGACGAGTAACCGAAACTACGACTTATAATATTAATAAATTGAAAACTATATTGGACGTGAATATCTAACCGTTTATTAACTGCTTTTTAGCGATGATACAGGCCTAATTTACACTTTGTTACCTAATAAAACTTCCGAGGATCGTACGTTATACGGTATATGTATTTGCAATACGTCTGTTTACGAGTCCTATTATAATACATATTTATGGCCCGTAAGACCGAAAACTTTACCTTCGATAAAAAAAGCCAGGAAATTTCCAAACGAGAGCTTACTTACGTTTTTAATAACTTTATTAACCTTTACAGCCAATTAAATATTTATTTTAAGTGAGAGGAACGCGAAAACAGATATAAAAACTTATTTAATTAGGGCCTAACATTAGGCATTATTATAATACTAATAACAGGTTGTAAAAAGAATATTTTGAATTTCTAAAGAAAATAGTTTACGGGACTATTTATAAAGGAGGAGATGTCGCTAAAACTCCTTTTAGGTAACGTAAAATCGTTCGTCCCAAAACCTTTTACACGATACTATAATATTCCAATCTGCTTCGAAGGGTCGTTTCGCACTTGGTGCCTTGTAATACTTTCCCTATATTATACATCGCTATGCAAGGAAAAAAAGGGTGATTTTAGGAGTTTTTAGAACGTGCCGTTCGCTTTTAAACAACTATTATTATTTTCTTTATAAACTAACCGGTTTCGTGGTTTAGTGATTAAAGTATCTGCTTCCTATAAAAAGGGTCCTAGGTACGATTCCCAGCATAACCCTTTAACATGATAAAAACAAGTGTAGTTTTATTTAGTAAATATTTGTAACGGTATACTGTATGGTAATATTACAAGCTGATATGTAGCTAATATTCACTAGGGATTTAACTTTGGTAGTTATTTACGTTTTTACAGTTCTTTGAAACAGCTCGGAAACTGTATAGGAACACGCTCCTACACTTTACGTAACCGAGTTGCACCATCTTCTTTAGCTCCGTAGCAGCTCCATAGCGGAGGTTTCTCCTTTCTTCTTTATCAAGGTTTATAAACAGAATTCAACCACCTTGAGCGACAGCTCCGACCTCAGTCTCTTTACATTTTTCACTAGTTCGTCAACGTTAACATTAATATTGATGTTGAGGGTTTTAATGTTTTTTAGGTAAATGAGGAAAGGTGTGGGGGATTTGAATATATGGAATGTAATTAATCTTATAATCGTTTGAGTTACCATTATCGTTAGTGATAATAGTTGTTTGCGTGGTTCGAAACCATCTTTTGCCTTATTAGTATCGTGACGATTGATATTAGTAGCCGTAATGTTTTCACTTCGCAGCGTCATATATTGCGAATAGCCTTCTATTAAGTACCTTATTATGTTTATGTTTGGTATAATACCTTAAAACGTATAATCCACGTAACTATCTCGAAGGTAAAAGATATATAAAGAGTTAGGGGCTTTATTAATTTAGAGGTAAGGGTTTTCATAGCTTAAGTAGTATAGAAAGGTATGGTTAGCTAATTACTAAGTTATATTAAGAGAAATATCTTTATGTTAATGTATTTAGGAGTATCGTTAACTTTCATTGCTTCGTCGCCTTCGAAGTTTACTATATTATTTAAGTAGTCCTATTTGGAAGTAATAGGGTGTTAGATCTGGTTGTTGGTAGGGCTTTAGACGTTGCAACGTTTTCGGTTCGATTGATTGAAGTAACAGTAGTATTGCATGATCAGATGATAGATGTATTGTTCTAGGCTTGGCAGACTGCTAGACGGTCTGCATAGTAATTTGTATGGCCAACTTCTTGGCCCATTCCCTAGTTTGAAGTATGCGCATACTGTACTTGAATTACAGCTACCACAGTAGGCTCATACAAAACAATACACTCAACTTGCAGTCAGTATAGTCAACTTTACTGTAAGTAAAGTTGACCTACTACACTTCAAGTATTACTGTTTCAATACCGTATATTTTTAACCTTAAGTAAAAACGGGTTAATTGAGCTGACTGTAAATTAATTAATGACCGTACCCGTACCAACTAAGTTACTCAGACATAAATTAATATATTATAATTTTTTATATCACGTTTCAAAGATCGTTTTCACCGCTCCGCTCCGCGTTATCCGCCGTCGTCAGCTCTATTCAATACCTGTCCCGCCCAACATTATTCTCCGAAATTGGCGTCGTCTAATATCTGCCCTACCCCTCGATACTCACCTTCGTCAGCATCGTTCAACATCCGCATTGCCTCGGGTTATCTGCTTTTACCGGCCCTTTTCAACGTTTGAAACCAATCGTAATAGGCTTTTTAACGTTATCAGCACTACCCTTCGAAAAACCAAAATAATAATAATATTATTTTATAAGTAAAACTTAATGTTTTTGGTAAAAGCCGCCTCGCGATCGAATATCTATCCGAAAAAAAACCGGGGAACGTATACACAGCCTTATATATTGTATTATATCATAATAATAATAAAAATTCACCCTTTCCTGCTAATATTATACTATTTCCGAAGTAAATGCGATTCGTTCAATATAAGTTACTTGGGATATATTTAATGCCGGCGTCGAAATACCGGGTTATTATAAAACCTAATATCATCCTATTTCGTTTTAAGTTTATTTCAAGTTACTCTATATTAGTAATTTTATAATAACTCCTACTTCGGCTCATTATATCCCTTTCACTTAATTAATATAAAGCGAATACCGCCTCGCCTCGTTTTCGAAACAAAAACGTCCTAAATTTTCAATTTCTCGTATATGTCCTTCCTCGTATCGTCCACGACAAAAATTAGTCCTGGGCAAATTTCGGCTAAAACCTATTAGAGTAGGGGATTCATAACCGTACGTTTAACCAGATTTGCGTAAAATATAAGGTATTTCCTAAAAATATCAAAAAAAATTAATAGGTTTAAAACGTTGACGACCCAGTATTAATCATATAAGTTGTTGATATGCTTTTACCGTTGTAACGTAGTCGATTCAAATCACTGTGGTCGAAGTAACTGATACTACGTTGATATTGTTGATTGATGTGTGTAAGTTCTAAGTTTGGCAGACCGCTAGCCGGTCTGCACTATAATTTGTATAGCCAATTGCTTGGCCCGTACCCTAGTCTAAATTGGGAACTCCACAATCAACAGACTTGCATTCAGTACAGTCAACTTTACTGTAAGTGAAGTTGATGACTGTACTGCAATTGACCTACTAAAAATAGCAATCAATATTATTCCAACATAAGTAATTAATTTTTTATTATTGCTGTGAATTTTCATATTACGTAGATGAAGTCAAAGCTAATTTTTTACTTTATATCGTTTGTCCGAACTTTATTAACGATTCGATTTTATCTATATTTACTACTAAATACATATCATAACAGCTTGATTAAACTCAGTAACTTGACGTCAATATATTAAAAATATAAAAATTCATTTTAATAAACTAATTGACGACTTTATATCTTTATATATGTTGAAGATGAGAGATATTGTGTACCTATTAACTAGCCAATTTACATAAAACCCGGTAACCATCGACTTTGGGTTATTAAATACAAATAAATAAACGTGAAAATATAATACTTGATCAAATTACAAGAAAACGACAACGATTCATGAATACTTTGAAACTTTTTAATTTTTACGTTTGATATTGCTATCCGTTTATAAGTGATACGCTATTGATAAAATTTATTTCACTTTTATTGAAAAACATAAATCGTTTAAAATATACCTATTTAATTAGAACTGCGATCGCTAATAATAAAAGATGAAAATTTATAAACTCTCCCCTATATATTCCGAAAACGTGCGATATACCCCTAGATAGTTATGAACCATGTAGCTCATAATTAAATAAATTGAAATAATTGGTTGATAAAACCTTTTAAATACTGAAAACCACTATCGGTAACCGGTAAATTGTTCATAAAGTTGACGGAAATAAAAAACTAATAACTATTTAAATTAAAACGGGGTTATAGGAAATTTTATGTTAAGGTAAGACTTGGTTTCATATTATTATATTAAATATATATTCTATATAAACGTTAAATATTGATGACTATTTCTTTTTGATATTTATAACGTGAAAAAATCGAAATAAAACGTTTTCACCAGAATAGCCTATAATAAATGAATCGTAAATATATTACAAAGTTTTCATTATTTATCATTACCAATTAAATAATAATAGAAGATTATGGTAAATTAACGTACTTTTAAATTCCATATTATAATTCGAAATTTATATCAAGTATTTTACCTTAACCTGGAAACGTTTAATGCCGTCAGTAACCGCTAATAAACGAATTATATATAATGAGTCGTTTACTGTATTTTGATTTGATAACTTGGCGAAAACATCCTGTTCGAAAATAAAGAAGTCGCCTAGTACTAACGAAGTCCGCGGTTTTAAGGCCGGCTGGACCCGAAATGGTATTATAACTGTCAACGCTTCAGTATCCCCCGACTTCGTCGAAGTCAGCGATGTGAATGCGAGCTGGGCTCAAAACGATCACGTTACCATTAACGCCTCGGAATCCTCTAGATCCCCTATTATACATATATTATAGCCATTTAGTAACTAAGCTTTCGTTTTACTCAATTTATCCGTATATCACGCAGTGATATATATTTCCACAACATATAAGTTTACTACTACCTTATTCAACATAACTATAAAAATAAGCCTCAAAAACGTGTATGGCATTGCTTAACCTGGAGTATATCTTATATTTTACTGGTTAATATATCCGTTCTAACGATTTTAGGTGTGGGCCGATAACGTAAACAATACTAAAAATGCAAAAAAACTTCAGTTTATAGAGCCTGACATTTTGAAATCAAACGTAGCAAAAAAATACTTCAATCTTTTATAATTCGTTAAAATAGTACATGGGATACGAATACTACGTAACTCCGATAACTATACGTTTGAATATAATGCTATTGCAAAAATCTTTATATTGTAAATGGTATCATTGCGTTCCGAGTCTGTTAACCGTACGAAATAATATAATACCAGCTTTGAAATGCTATCTTTATCCTTTTACGATGGGCACCCTTTTGACGTTATCCTTAAGAAATTGGTTTTCATTACCTTAGGTCGATTAAAATACTAATATAACAACATCGGAACCGTAACGGATATATTCTTTAACGTTTGAAATACATATTTCTTATGATTCATCCAAGCTTATCAAATTACTTATTTCATAAGTTCAATGAAGTCATTAGCTAAATTGGAAAAATTACTTATCAAGTTTCGATAAAAGTTGTTAAAATCTAAAAAAACTTCAGACCTTTCAAATAATATATAAGTATTTCTATTCACGAATAACCCGGATTTTTTTGATATAGGCCCGGATTCCTACGCCGACCGTCACGATAAAAACACAGTATCTTACCTCATTAACCACGGATTAATACTTTTTTAAGTTTACATTCAATCCGTTATCGTAAAGATATCTTAAAACTACGCAAACATTAGCTATATGATATTATTTAATACCGAAAGAAAAAACTAGGGGGTTGTTTGGATAAGCTGCAATGAAACGATGAAAAATATATACTATTATATAATTAATATACCGTTAAAATGATGTTAATGTTTATCCTGGTTTAAAAGGAGTCATCAACCATTTCAATAAGTTAATATATATATATATATAAATCAGTTAGTTTTCCTATTTAGATATAGCCCAACTATAGTAAAAAGCTGTTCTAATATCTAATTTCGAAAGTTATATCGACTTTGATAATACGTATGAGATTTCCTTAAGTAAAAGTAAATAAAAACTATTTTAGTCGGTAGTTTCATTTAAATCTTGATAATCGATATAAAACTGTTATTATCCCTTTCAATTTTCGAATTCATAATACCGACATCGTAACCGGTAAGAAATTCGCGTAAATACAACCGTTAGTTATTAATTCGATAACTTAAAGTCGAAATTAGAAGAGTTAATTTCGTAGTATCGAATATTACGGTCCCTATGATTTCTCTTGTAAAGATTCATTTTCGTTCGGTTTAATGTAAATATGATAATCGAGTTTTCTTCAGTATAAAAGTAAGCTTTTTTTTTAATTCAATAAATCGCGGAACTTTGTCAATTCACATAAAAGATATAACCAATTCCTTTTCTCTTTTACCATAATCGTTGCTGTTCACTGTAAAATTCGCTTTATCTTACGAAATCTTGTAATAAAAGTTAACTACGACTAATCCCCTATATGTTATATTATCTATTAAAATCTTGTTGCTGAACAAATAAAACCCGATTTTAAAATACCCCGAATATCTCTTAACCTAAAACATATAATTACCACATTGATAATTAATACATTTAAATTGTGAACTACTAAAAGATTACCGCTTACCTTTCAAGTTAACTATTAATATCTTATTTATAATATACCAAGAATTATTTTTCTCCTTATTTTGAGAATAATATATATTAATACGGGCTTCGACTATTTATCAATATCTACGTAAAAGTGAGCTATTTGCTTAATACTTGTATTTCGCCGTAACCTTAATATTCTACCCCGATTTTGAAGATATAATAGCCTGATTTACTTTATTTTGAACCCTTATACCAAAGCAACGCTTATATCATAATATCAATTATAGTTGAAATCGACTTGTACATCCAAAAAATATATTAAAACTATAGTGATAAATGGATTTTCGTTTATATATTGTTTAATTAAAATAAACTTTATTTCTGTTGATTTTACAGTTATATAGTTAAGGTTATATTACTCTTAATCAAGATTCTATTTAAAAATTAGGGTTTTCCCGTCGCCGATAATAAAAATCATTTATTTACATTTTAGATTTGAATCGCATACACCTACATTGAAGTAAAATCCTGGTGAAGTTTATAACTTCGTTAATATTGATTTAACTATTTATAACATAGGAAACATCAGGTAACCTATTGAACACAGCGTTCTTTTGCTGTAATTTACGTTACCCGACGTTTTTCGTTTGAAATATATATTAAAAAAATTATTAAAATAACTAATTTCAATTACCGCGGCCTTTTAATAAAGAAAATTAAAAGATATAGACCCCCTTATAACTATATTTTCATCCGACCATTATACTTATACGAAACCTAATAATTATCGATCAAAAAAAATTAAGTTTAAAAACTTTAATTCGTTTACGAATTCGCGGTATTCTGCTAAAGCTATAATATTGTCGATATGGCTAACACCTATCGTAATAGATTTATCTCCAATACTTAAGGATATACGAAAGTGTTAATCATTAAACTTAACAGCTAAAAGCTAGTTCAAACTGCCCATTTAAACAAGTAATATTTCAAACCTGATAACAAACGGTATTTACAAGTTTTTATCGCTTACAAGTAATCCTTTCAACTCGATTAAAGCCTAATCCACACGATAAGAGTCGCTAAAAACAGCTTTAATATAGTCGAAAAACTTACCCGTATCGTATATGCTTTTGTATCTGCCAGTCTCGTAATTGACTGTAATAATATACCTTACAACCGATGTATAGTAACCTTATACGTAAAAAAAGTATGTTGACCTTTTTCGATTTATATTTTATTCGCTTTGAATATAAATTCGATTTTTTGGTACGTCGTCGTTTATATATGGGAAAATTAATCGATTTACTATTAGTTATATTGTTTCCAGCTACTCCTTAACGCTAAAAAACAAGTCTGAGTAGCTGTTTTATTAGCTTCAAAGTATTAAATTTTAAGAATGATCTAGGTGAAGTCAAACGTAAAATTGAAAGAAAAAGTCAATTAACTAGGCTATTATATTTATTTTATCGTTAACGTGATGTAGCCTATAATATTCTTCAAATGAGATATATTAGCTTAAGTTTGTTCTAAAAGGGTAATATATTTATTTATAAAAGTAGAAACCTAAATATTCGCCGACGACCTACTCTTTCCGATAACATTAAAGTATAACATAAAATCATTGATATTTGCCATCGATTGATCTATTATAGGTAATATCCCTTGGAAAAAATAAAGGGAAACTTTAATAATGTATTATAATCCGACCTATGATAATAAGTCGAGTAGGTGTTAAGTGGAGTTTACTATTGAAATGCAGGCGAAAAAGTAAAAAAGGTTACAGTAGTCCTTCGTATAGAACTTATAGGTATGGTCCGTATATAGCCCATTACGTGGCCTCACACGTGATACCTACGGACCGCGTCTGAGTCGCGCCCGAGCCTAGTACTGCATATCCCGTTACATGTACAGTCACGTAAGCTATAAACTCAATAGCTAGTAGCCTGAGCTTATAACAGTAATATAAAGGATTAAAAACTAGTATAAAGGGAAGATGTCAATATAAAAGATAAAGTTAAAGGTTGTTTATTATTAAAGTTGATATTTCTTAGTGTAAAGGTTTTGGATTTAACGATTTATAACAATAGTAATAATGACCTAGTCGTTTCCCAACTACAAAAAACCTGATAATTTATTAATCGATTTTTTGACGATTTGAAACTTTTGACGGTTAATCCAAACATTTGGCTTTAAGAAGGGTTTAACAAACATTTCTTGGTATTTTACTGATAGCAATATTGTCGCCACTTCTATCATACCATGAAAAACCAACGAAATCTAAAAGTTTTCTCTATTTATCACCGTGAAAACCCGATGTAATTAGTAAAGGCTTTTCGCAAAAATCTTTCCTATACCTTCATGTTTCACAAAGCGTAATTGGAAAGTAGTTTCTTCTTTTATTTCCTATACCTTCATGTTTCACAAAGCGTAATTGGAAAGTAGTTTCCTCTTTTACTTAGCTCATCTGTGCTTAACCTAGTAAAGACTAATCAATGTTGATAGGCCTTTCAACGTTGCAACGATTGTCGATTCGCATTGTGGTCGAAGTAACAGTAAGTAGTATTGCGTGGTCAAATGGTGGATGTATTGGTCTAGGTTTGGCAGACTGCTAGCTGGTTTCCACACTAATTTGTATGGTAAATTGCTTGGTGCCCTAGTCCGAAGTGGGCACTTGGTAGCATGGAGGATTGATGTGCATACCAAGCATGACTTATACTACGGAAATGGCTACCCGCAGGGACTAGCCGAACTAGAAACAACAATGCAAATACACCTCTCTACCCCTCCAATTACCCTACCCCACTCAAGGACCCCGTTCGTACTGTAATCACACTCCACAGTCAACTGACTTGCAGTTAGTTGAATCAACACAGTCAATACAGTTAACTTAGTTGTACTGCCATTGAGGTGACTGCATTGCAGTTGAATGCAATTCCAACAGATATGAATTTTATTGACTGGCACGGTTAAGTTGAGTATGTATTAAAAGAGGGGAATACCAAAGGAATGAAGCACTTGTTTTTGGGATGACTGTTGGTAAGAAGTAAAACTATGATATAAATAGCAGTGGAAAACGCATAGGGAAGAATTTACGTGACCGGTTCATTATGCCACAAAACGCATTGACACCACAAAACAAAAAACCCCTTGTGTTAGGACAACGTTTCGTTGCAAGACAATTCAAGTCAACTGTACTGACTATAAGTTCATCACAGTAAAGTGCCCAATGAAATGTGGGGAACGAGCCAAGCAATTACCCATACAAAGGAATGTGTAGACCGGCAAACGGTCTGCCAAACGTGGAAGAAGCAACAATTCATCAGTTGTGGTTGTCTTGGACATCTGAATATACCTATTTTGTGTGGTAAAAAAAGGCTAAAAATGAGTCTCCACGGCGACCTTGCTGGGTAAGGTTGCCATATAGACAGACTGGTACAGATGGATGATATAGGTAAAGGAAGCGCGAAGGTAGATGGGGTACGGCACTGGCACGCTGGCACCAACGACAATGGTCCCTATCCAATATCCTCTCGTTTCCTGAACTCCACCATCACACCCTGTTTCGAGCTCGTGAACGTATCCATGAGCTGCATCTCGTCGGGCCTATCGCGTCCCCACTCCGCGCCCTCTCTCCCCTCTGCAGGGTCGGCCACGCCCACCGCCCGGCGCACATCATACAGCCACAACACCCGCGCCAGCGTGAGCATCATCTCCACGTACGCCAGCCCCTTCCCGATGCACCCGCGCGGCCCGACGCTGAAGGGGCAGAAGGCGCTCTGCGCGCGGGCCACGTCCGCCGCCCCGACGACGGCCAC
>JASMMZ010000009.1:11862753-11984060 GCA_038502455.1 Anisogramma anomala | reverse complement strand
TTTTCTCCCCTAATTTTCAGAGGGAAGAGCGAAGGGCTCCTAAATTTATAAACCTTACCCTTTCCTCGTAAGTGAAAACACTTTTAACCATAGGAGACCCCCAGCATCGTAAACGTAACTTGGCAAAACTTCGCTACAGTTTATATTCCCTAAATCCACCCGTTTGTATACTTTTAATGTTACTTTAGATAAAGAGTACGAGGTGGACCTGTTTCGCCACTTCGAGTTTCTTATTATTAGGATGCATTACGAGGCCTTTTGGACGCATAAAGCGTTGGAGCGGCGTACCCGGGTCCATAGCTCCGGGTCGCTAATGGATACGCTTTATGTATCATATATAGTGTTCACAACTGCAGGTAAGTTTATTAGAAATTACTACGAAAGCGGGGGTCGTTCGGCCCTTTATTACTGTTACAAACAGATTAGTAACGGATACGCCCCCATTCTATTAATTATAAAGCCGTAAGCCGAAGCTGTGTTATATACTCGTCGACTTTATAGTAAGTTTTAACTAATTTCCAAAAATCCCTTTTTAAAAAAAGATAATATTTGAACCGTTTCGAAAAAACAACCGCGGTCGTAAATAACTAAAATAAGCCGATAAAAATTAATAGAAGGTGTTAACCGGTGAACCAAAGAGTCAGCGACCGTTATTACCGCCTAAAAATGGAGCCTACGTATATATTACATGAGCGAGTTTAACAACGTTATTTCTCGTCGCCGTAAAGAGGATAAAGACCCATCCACGCCTTTACCTAAGAGTATACGGACTAAGTCGCGAGATTGTATCCTCGCTGGCACTAATAACGTCGATGGTGGTGATAATGGTAGCGTTTATAATATAAAGGGTGAGGGCGACGAAGAGGATAGTAGGTATGCTACAGCATAATTCTTTCCCTCTTTTTTTAGCAGTAATTATCTGCACTTTACGGTCGAGCCGGTGTGCCCGACTATAGTATAGTATACTATATAGTAATGCTATTACCTTTTATATAATTGTAAAGCTAAGAATAAATGTGACATATAAAACAGGGTTGAAATATAAAAAACAAAAGTGGTAATACATTAAAATCGGTACGGAATTATATTTTTAAATGGGGAAAGGCAAGTAACGAAATACCTAGTAAGGCAGAAGTGAATAAAACAAAGGGTGATAGTATATTCAAAGCGGTTCGAAGTCGTAAATTCAAACCGAAAATTGTGAATAGCAAAAGAATATAATAGGGCCGAAAGGAATATAACAAAGTGTAATAGTATATTAGAGGCATCGCGAAATCGTATATTTAAATAGAGGCACATTCGTAGGTTCGGTGTAAATATAAGTTGTATACTGTGGTATAAATCCGGAAGCATTTTACATATTGAATTAAGACCGTATAAAAGTGTAAAACAAAAACATAAACGTGAGATATTATATGCTAACCCTATAAAGGTCGCAAAACCTTTTTAATAATATTAATAAATAGTGTATTTATCGATATAAGCGTTTCTAACATTTTTTTCGGTTTAGCTTTGGTTATTACGTCCGTTGGGTTGGATTTCTCAATGATTTACCGTGTTTCCTTGATTTTCCAACGCTTATATAATTCGCGTATGGCTATAATATCGATTATTAAACGTTTTTCGTTCATAGCACCTAATTTAACTAGATATTTGTAAAGCTAAAAGGAGTTAGTATATATAACTGGAGGGATAAGACGTAAACTAAAGCTTGAAATAATTATCTGGACTGTTATTACTATAGTAATACCCGAATCGAAACTTTGAACTATATCATAGATGTTCGAGGCCAGGACGCTTTTTATAACCCGCTTATAATTGGTAACACTTTAATAGATAATGTTTTTTTTTTCGGAAAGTAAAATAGTTTAGGGCCAGTGTTTCGTTATAAAAAATTCAATTGAGGCCTATTTACGAATTGTAATCGGTATTATGAACGTAAAAACCGGTAGTAAAAATAAATAGCTTTACAATACATATATCTAACGGTATGAATTGTAAATAGTGTTTTGGATGATATATTTGCCATATTAGGCGTTTGTTAAGCGCATTATATGTATCGTTTAACGGGGTCATTTGGTATTACGCGGCTATCCAAAAGTTAAATGCTGTTTTTGGTTATGTTACTAAAGTAAATTAAGCGCCACGTACGCGTTAGAATTTGTATTCTTCGGATCGTTTGGAGTTATTTCAAACTATAAGGGCAACTTTATTTAATTACCATTTTTATATAAGGTCTAAAACGCTGTTACAAAAAGTGATAGTAATGCTGTTAAAGTTAATTATGTGGTTTTTGGTCAGGTACATCTTTGGCTTTACCTTTATACCGGCATTTAAAAGTATCCTTTCTTTAAATGCGGAAAACGATGCGTTATATAACGTTAGTGTATCTTTCATCCATATATCTATTGATGTAAATCCTTTAAAACGGGCCGTTAAGACTAATAGATATAGGTTGAAGGTAAAGTTAGTTATCCCGAGCCGTTCTTTATAATGCCTTTGATAGGTGTTGTATTAGTAAATATCAGCTTTAGAGAGGCCGTAAAGTGGTTTTATAATATGTAAGATTGTTTTAGGTATGTGCTATTTTTTAAGATTTATAGGTATGTTAACGTAAATATGTTGTTTAAGTCGCTTCTTGAACTCTGCATGTTTACGCAATGTTACGAAGTTTGATATATAGGCTATGAGGTGTATGGGAGGAAGTTGTGAATATAAAAAATTAAACGGTAGTTAATCCGTTATAAGGCAAGTGATTGGGTTATAATATCCTTTTTACTGTCATCATTGTAACCTTTTCCAATTAGGCGGGGTTTTTCGTAAAGTTTTTCGGTTTTATATTCAACCTCGTAAACGAAGCGAGTGGGAAAAATTTCGTGGTTATTGTAAATCACTGGGTCGAACCGTTTAAAACGAAATACGCTTTAGTCAATTAAGGTAAAGATTTCTATTTGGGGTATTATTCGAATGGCATATTTGGGGTAGCGATAATGCTGTTATAGCGGAGTTTTAGGCTAAGTTTGCGGTTTACCATCTCTTTTTAAGTGATAATGGAGCTTATAATAAAGGTTTCGGGGTATTTCTTAGTTTTTAAGCTAAAAGAGCGGCTTTGGCGACGAGGTATTAGTAGGGTTGAAATAAACGGGTGGTTTTCGTTTAGTAGGAACGGTCTGGAAGGGTAATTTAAGGGTTGGACTAAAGTTGGGAGCGATTTGGATTCGTCTTTTTAAGGGGTATCCTGTTGGTAATTCTGGTTCAATTACAGTTTAGAGCCGCTTTTTTCTATTTTTTAAAAATATTTTCGTATTATTATTCGGTAGAATGAATTCCTACTATTTGAAAAATTAACGAATATATTATAACCTGTAAACCCGTTAATCTTGTAAATATTTGATTATCTGTCTTTGGTTTTTTAAACCAGGATCTTAAATTATAATAGTGAGTCCAAACCGTTAGTTTTACGTTAGTTGTTTATTATGGCTAGAATTTTAGAAACTTCGTTTTTAAGCCGTAAAACTATAACGTTACCATAGATTTCGCTATATCATTCGCTTTTTACACTGTGGTTGGCGATAATATAAAGTTTTTATAAATTCTTCGGTAAATACTAAAAATAAGGAGCGTAAAGATAAGTTTATTCGGGCTGAAAGTGTTGTTAATGGAATTAATCGCCATTTATATGATTTTTTTTTGAATTGGTACCCTTCAACCTTTTGAATAGCACTGTATATGTTTTATTAAGCGGTTTATGATACTGTTTATACTTACCAATGCCCTATGGTACTTTGACTAGAATTTGTTTTTATTTTTATCGGTTATTTTGGCCTTGATACGTTCTTTTATAAAGTTGAAGTCTGTATTAGCGTTTTATATAATCTAATCCAAAGGTCTTAAGTAAACGTTCAACTAATAGTTGATTCAAACGTCATAGTAGTTTGTAACGAAAGCGTTCCGTATAAACTTGGCGATTTGAAATAATATTATCGCGTTAACGGCGTAAAGAACCGGTTGTTATTTTAAATGTATGATATTAATAATTACCTCGTAATTAAAGTTCACATCGTTTTAAAGAAGAAACTTAAATTGCTGTAGTACGTGTAAGTATAATTAGAACTTATAGAAACACTTTTAGATAGTTTTAAATACGTTCTTTCCTATATCCGTATACCTTATGGCGTGAAGTAGTCGTAAAAAGCGTTTTATAACCGGGTATCTAAATCGGCGGTATAGTATCAGTAATTCCGGCTGCGTTAAGTAAATAGCTTTAATTATACATATTTTAGGTAAAAATAATAAGTAGTTCAATTTAAGCCAAATCGGTATAAATAAGTTATCTGAGGCGTTAATAAGCTAGTTAGTCGTATTTCTGACTTTAACTTTGAGTTTATTTATATAAGCTAATAAAAATAAAAATAGTATTTTAAAATTAATTCGGTAACAGTCAACCGGTTCGAATCGTGTTTTAATAACGACTGTCTTAAGTAACAATGTTTTACCTTTATTAAATGAAACCTTTCGGTATTCTTTTATTTAATTTAGCTAAAATTTCGAAAACTTTACCGCGAATACTGTAAATTGTCGTTTTCCGCTTATTAATATATAAGTTATACTGGTATTAGGTATATTGCTTTGAAAATGGTTACCGTATCTGTCTGAAAACGTGAATTATAATTCTATGTGGATGTGAAGTACTCCCTTTACGCAGTCTAAACCTATAATATATAGGAAAGAGGCGTCTTATAAGCCTATGAAAATACGCTGAACGGTTTCGTTGTTTTGAGCTGTGAAGTAAATATTATTACTTTTAAAGTCTTTTTTTCAAAAGTATATTAGTAGGAGTAGGCGTTAAGCTTATTATTTACGCCTTTGCACTCGGCTATATATATTGCAAAATTGGTTTCTATGCGGTTCTTAAATGTATAATCGGCTCAAAACTGTCGTTTAATCCGAGTCTATTCGTAAGCTTGGTGGTTTGTGAACTAATAACCAATTTTACCATATACGATGTAAAACTTTGCAAATCTGGGGGGTTTCGTATACCTTTTCATAGGTATTGTTGTAGCTGTAGTACGTTTTATCCCTAGCCGTAGGATTGTTTTCGATAATAAATACTTTCCCCTTTATTTTCAGGGCTTCCTCCCTAATATCTCTCTTTTTCATAGCTGTATTTAAGACGTTTACTTTACTTTCAGTATATTTTAAACTTTTCATTGAAAACGAAATAAATGGTTTCAACGAGGTCTACTTCAACAATTGAGCCTATAACTTTCGCCTTATTGGCTACAAATGCTCATTCAAAACTAGCTTATCGACGTATGAAGATTTGAAACCATATTATTAAACTTGTATTAAGGGCTTTTAAATACTTTTTAAATTTAAAATATGTTAAATCGAAATTTAAGGTTTCGTGGTATACTTTTATTACTATTAAGATAAATAATGTTTTACCCTTGTATTTCGATTTAAAATCTTCCTAGTATTTCCAGAACTTAGCTAATAAGGCGGTAAAAACCTCTTATAGGTTTTTATCATCGTTTTCTCATTAGTTTTTCACTGATTCCCAAGTTATATTAATTTAGTCCCTATCGTAAAGTTTATGTTTAATTTTTTTATTAAAATGTAATCTTAAGTGGTTATAACGTTTCGTAAATGTATCTATCTATATCAGGTAAAATATATACTACTTTTTAGCTTATCCGAACGGTATACCAGGTAAAATAATGTAAAACTAGGACGATTCAATATCCAGTCTTTTATATATATTAAGTATAACACATATCTTATTATAAAATATATTGTATGGTTTACTGCTATAATTCTTGTCCGTACCCCAAAATTTTACGAAATTAATAAACTCTATAAGGTCATTTTTATTAGTGGGAAAGCGGTGTGATAAAAGGTTATGGTAAGGGTTGTAGTTAACAGGCATTAATTCGTAAGATACGCATTAACGTTATATACCGTTTATAAATTTTTGGAACGGGTTGTTTCTGGTATTTCAGCCGTTCCTATTACGGCTGAACGGACTATCAACTGGCTTTGGAAAGTGGTTTAGTTTTTGGTTTTCGGTTATATTATACGCCGGTATAAGGGTGTATTATGCATGTATAATAAATAATAATTGTAGCCGTTCATTTTCTTTTTCGAAATATGTATTCCTAATTTAGGGCGCGGGTACAATATCGGGTTTTTTTACGTCTTATATTCGTATATTATTCACATTTCGTCGTTTCATCCGCGTATTCTTTACCACCTGATTCTTATATTTCGTTAAGTAATATTCTCTTACAAATTTCATTTGATATATATCTTTATCTTTCCAGTTTAATAAGTCGATAAGTCGTATTATTTCGAATAACGCTTTGGTAAAACGGTTATTCCTACCTCATAGGGTATTAATTCCTCTACTTTCCAGTTAAATTCGTAAAGCTTTAGCAATAAAAGAGTTCAATATTTGCTATATAAAAAACATCTTTCATAAAAATTATGTACTATATTAGGTTTTTGGTTTTGCGTCTCCAAGTAGCGAAAAGTCACGACTAAAATATACGTATTTTCCGTATATGAGTCTAATTACTTTATTGATGAATTAATGGTATTATATCAAAGACCCATGTATATTTCGTATATTATAGCCTTTATGATTCTTATATATTAGACGAAAAGATAAAAATAACCGTTAGCTTTTTCCGGTATTATTGGTATTAAGGCTATAGCTATAAGTATCTGAAGACAGTTTAGGATGGTGGCTCCTATATATACATGATATATTAAAACGGCGTAAATTATTAGTTTCGCGCCGTAGTTAAAATTGAGATAGTTTTAGATTTCAAAATTTAGGGTAATCTATTTCATAAACAGCAAAGATAAAACAAATAAAATAAATAAAGCTGTTGGAATAATATTTCATGAAATGCAGTAGGCAAACTTTACTTGCAGTAAAGTTGACTGTACTACAAGTGTATTGCTTTGTAGAGACTTACCGCATTGGGTGTAAGTCGAGTGCAGTATGCTGAACTTCACTCTAGGGCATGGATCAAGCAATTGACCAGACAAATTAGAGTACAGACCGGCTAACGTTCTGCCAAACCTAGAACAATACATTTACTATCTGACTACTATAATACTACTGTTACTTCGACTAATCGAATCGATAACGTTGCAATATCTAAGGCCTACTAATACCAATCAGTGCTTATCTGATAGGTTAGGCACAGATAAGCTAGGTAAAAGAAGAAGCAATTTTCCGGTTACGCTTTATAGTTATGGCGGTAAGGGTAGAGAAAAGATTCTTGCGAAAGTCCTTTATTAGTACTGTGTCAGTTTCACAACAGTAGGAAAATAGAGAAGACTTTTGGGTTGTGTTAGTTTTATAACAGCAATCTAGAAGTTAGCGATGGTATCGTTACTTGAAAACACTAAGAAATCTTTATTAATCCTTTTTGAAGAAAAAAAGTTGAAAATGACTGTTAGAAGTCTTAAAGTTCGGAAAGTTATCAAACGGCTAAGTTATTATTACTGCGGGTGTTACTATTGTAAAAACAACGACTAAGTCCCTACGCTAAACAATTACAATAAATAACCTTCGACTTTTACTACTACCAACAACCTCCGACCTTACCATTTACATCAAACCTTTACTTTACTTTTCTTTTTTTACTTCCTAAATCACGCTGATTGTCAAGTTAGCTACTTTAAACGAAAACACTAAGCCTCGCTAAGAAATCCACATCGCGTGACCTTACGCTAAGTTATCAAGTTACCAAATCGCCAAGCTTTTACATGACTTTACGCTAAAACACCAAGTTTTTACGCCTAAGATCACCAAGTTCCTTGTTCTACACGCCCCATCAGATACTTTATCACCCTAAACCTTAAGATGGCACCAACCCCAAAGATTTAGAAGGTAATCAACGTCTTCGGAATTGCCTTTACCAAGTTTTATGACGAAAACCTTTGGGTGTTGGATATTAACAAAGAATTAATGGAAAAACACCTTACCAACTTTATAGGCTACATCATCATCAAGGAAAAAAATACTCAGGATACTAACCACACCTTTAGCAACTTCCGTACCCTTTTTGGCTACTGGAATATTAATATATAGAACTTAGTTTAAAAGGGGTTAAGTTAAGTGTTAAGGTAAAATTTAAACGATAAGAAGTAAATATACTATTAAATGGTACCACGAAGTTGACACAAAAACTTGTTGACCTAGATTATCTTTAATAAGGCCCTTAAGACCCTAATTCTCAAAATCCTTAAAAAAAGAGAAAGGCGTTAAGGGATCTCAACGCCTACATACACATTTCAAAGGACCTCTAACCTACTCTTAACTAAGTTAAGCTTCTTTACGCGCTAACAATGAGGAACCTATTAACCTGCTTGGCAATTTAGTAACACTATGTAATAGCGTAGAGTACACCATTAGCGGCGGCAAAGCACGCGAAGCGACGGCCGCTAACGTGGCTAAAGGTATTAACATTATTGTTTTACACCAGTTAATTAGGTAATATTGTTAGGCCTTCTAGAATTTTTGAGTACTTATCGTCCCTTAGCAATTTTATCGCTAAAACCCTTATGAATCTTCTCCTTTTAAATATACTTACGCATGCGAGCCTATTATAGGCCATATTATAGGACTTTACCCTTCGGGTTAAGCGACTAGGAATTACCCCTAATACTGTGTTTCGAAAGCTTTAAGCTTTAAACTATTAGGAAATACCATTTAAGCTTAGGATAACTATCGCGATCTTTCTTGAAGACATATTAAAATGATTAATATTAATTGAAAATTAATAACGGATTTCGTTAAAATTAGAAATGATATAGAAGAGTATAACGGGAAGCTTTATAACCTTTTTGACACGAAGATAATGCCTTTCTTGAATATTTGTAAGTAGATAGAGGTTTCACTTTTTGGTTTTTACTTATTATTTCCCGAAATCTTTATAAGTTACGCCAAAGACTATTACTTAACCTTTCTGATAAACGTTACCAAGTTTCGTAAGATTTACGATGGCATAAAGAGTTATTTCAAGCACGACATCTACCTTGCGTAATATCATACAGACTGAGATATTATGCGGTGGATTACAATAATGGCAAAAAAAGAAAGAGTAGAAATCATTTATAAATGTTTTAATTAAATACTTAATAAACTAATAATATGTTAAAAAACAATTAGAAAAGCCCACGTTGGCGAAGCCATACTTCGCAAATAGGTACGAGCACTTGTTATTGGCGTTAATAAGTTCGAATACGCCCTATAATGTTTAAATACTACCTATAAAAGCTTTTTTTAACTAATAACTTTCCTCGTTTGCTACCGTAATAGCACATATATCAAAATCGCTCAGTATATATTTCTAAGCCGATAACTTCCTTAGCATAGATAAGAAAGACCTTATGGTGGTTAATTACGTTGACTGCAAGTACTGGTGCTTATAAAGCTTAAGGTTAGGTTTATTAACTTTGGTTCTAAATTAGAGGTAATACCTACGATGGCATTAATAAGATTCAGGCAGACCTATTGACCGCACGTACTTTTATTATAATAATGGTAAAAGATATTAAATTAATGGTAAGACTGGTTATTGATTAACTCTCTACCCCTTCGCCGAGCGTAATAATACGAAAGTGATGTACCACGTCTAGTATTTTATTACTTCAGAACAAAATTACTTGGATTAAGTTATAAATTCTTAAGGCGATAAGTTAATTAACTTCGTTAACGATTTTAAGTAAATTAAGTGGTACGAAGATATTGTTTTTAGCACAGCAGTCTAGCAACTAGCCGACCATGCCTTTTTATACCGTTTAAATGGTAAAAACCTTTAACCTTCGCGATCGTTACACAGATCACATGTTTTAAGGTATTGTGCCAAACACTGGAGTAGAAAGGTATTTAACAGGAGGCTATTCGTAATATGTTATATTACTGAAGGAAATCACCACATCCAATAAGATTAATCGTCACGATACTAGTAAGGCTAATGTTTGTTTTAAACTAAACGAATAATTATGGTTACTAGAAATAACCGTAGTTTAAACTATTATAGGAGCGATTACGTTTTACCTCCTTATGTACTTTACCACTTTCCTAATTTACCTCAAAGATATAAAAACTTTCGACGTTAACCTTGACGTTAACATAGACAAGCTGGTTAAGAGTGTCCAAAGGTTTTTACTCGCCTTTAAGTAGGGGTATTTAGGGTTTAATCTTTAAAGCCCGGAAATAGTGATATTAAACCTAATAAAGCCGGATGTATATTAATTATACCGGCGTTTTGACGACTTAGCAGTTAATAGAATATATAAAGTCCTAAAGTCCGTAAGGTAAAACGATGTGAAATACTTCGCCCTAAAATCTATTTAAATGCTTTATCATTACTACTAAACGTATACATTAACCCCCCGGGAATTTAAATTTACATTAAAAAACGATAAAGAGTTTAACTGCGAGATCTTGATTAATATATTTTATTTCAATAAATAGCTTGTTTTTATGCTATTGATTTTAAAATATTTTCTCATTAGGCTAAGTTTTTATAGTTACTTTCGGAAAAATATATGTAGGAAAAGTTAAGGATGTTATATATTAACACGTATTTAGGTCTACCTGACATCTTCGTTTACGATACCGGTACTAACTTTGCGGCGGCGGAGTTTTAAGAAAATGCCAAGATAATAGGTATTTAGCGTAATCAGGTACCTGTAAAAATCCATTAAACTACCTGAAAGGTTAAAAGAGCATATACCTTATTTCGCCATACGTATAACATTCCTATGTTGGAGATTGGAAGTTTTACATATTCGGAGGCACGCCTATAAATGGTAGTAAAAGGCTTTAATGACACCGTAAGTCCTGACGGCTTAGTACCAACATTCCTAGTTTTTAAAGAGAACCTACGCCAAACTAGTGAATATTCGCCCTCGGTAAGTACTTAGAAACGTATTACGGCTTATAATAAAGCCTTAAGAGAATTACGAAAAGAATCAGTACTTCGCCAAGTTAACAACGCCTTTAACACTAAACACGGGCTTATAATAATTAACGTATTTGTTTTACTATTATAAAGTGAAGTCCTTGTGTAACGGGAGCAGGGTAAATGAAAGGGGCCTTATAAGATATTAAGTATCATAAACTTTAAAGTGGTTGTTAAAATTGCTAATGGTCTTATATCCTTTCGAATTACTTAAGTTAAGCTTAATATTAGGGCTATCAATGATAGAAACCTTTAATTCAAGCGACAGAAATAACACAAACCTCCTCCGCCTGTTATATACAAGTTAATAAGACGTCGTTGACGCGAAAGACCTCTGAAAAAGAAGAATATTAAAGAGGAGTAATATACCGGGCTGTATGTATAATATTACTTAGTTAAATAGAAAATAGAAGTAAAACGAAGATTTAGTATTAAATTTGAAGGTATAAGGGATTATTAAAACCTTGGGCAAACCTTTTGAGGAAAGCGACCAAGTTGAGATCGACGGTTTGTTAACCCGAAGAGTTAAACAATTCGTATCGAAAACCAATTTTGACCTTTAAAATCTAAACGTCACGATTTTTAAGTCGAAGATTATTTATGAGGTTAAGGGTAAAACTACGTGGCGGCCGTACGCAAAGTTACGATTAATAATTTAAGGATACGGTGATAACAATAAGGACTGGATCCTTATGTCGTTGCCAACGATTTAAAAAACCATATAACGTTTAGTAATTACCTTAGAAGTAAATTTATTAGTTAAGTTTTAAGGTAAGTTTACACTTAATAGCCGTAATATTATATGAGCCAATATATAGTTAGCAACGGACCTATAAAGGATTATATTACTAAAATTTCTATAGGAAATACGTATGATTTATTTACTTAAAACGGTAATACGGTATATTAAACCACTATATAGATTAACTAAAAGAGGCGTTTACTGGTTTCTAACCTATTGGTCATATTTTAAATCCCGGCTAACGATAAAGTCTTTAATATACGATCCGTACTTATTTATAATGTAAAAAAAATACTTCGATATAGTAGGAAAATAAGCTAACGACACCCTTTTCTTCGGAACGGCTAGCTTTATGGCATTAAAATAGTAAACGATCGAGGACTTTAAGTTTTAAAATTGTAATCCGGTAATAACGTGAACAGAAAATAATTAACATAACTTTAATAAATCGTTAATCCGTATACTTGGTATTAATATTGGCCTAAGTTTCCACTAAAAAGGTTAAGGCGTTATTTTTATTATAATTGATAAGATTAATAAGGCCAAAGCTTAACGGTATTTGGAATAAAGTATATAGGGTAATTATATTATCACCTTATATTAACCGGAAGTTCTATACGATTTATCTATTACGGTATAAATATAAATACTAATGGATGAAGATTTCAATCGACTTAATAAAAGGTTGGAATGGCAGATGCGAAACCTGGACCGCGGAGTTAATATGGTACTAATTGACCTTTCAAAAACCAAACTAATGATTTTTACAGACGGGTCTTTTACAAATTACACCGATTTATCTTTACAGATCGACTTTTTAATAACCTTCGTTAACGAAAATAGGCGAGAAAAACAGTTTAGCATTATTGGTAACCTAATTTACTAAATCTTCGTTAAGTATAAAAGGATTACATAAAGCGTATTGGTTTGGGAGGTTTATGGTATAATGATGGGCTTTAACGTAGGTATAACACTGCAAAAACCCCTTAATTATATTACTAGACAGCTACGAATTCCTCCTATCCCGGTGGTAACTTATACCGATTCAAAAAGCCTTTTTGAATACCTTTTAAAGTTCGGAACCATAAGTGAAAAACGTCTGATAATCGACGTGATAATACTCCGTGAAGCCTAAAAAGAGAGGGAGATCGAAGAGTTTCGATAAATTGATGACAAAGATAACCCTACTAATAACAAAACGAAAGCATCGCCAAACAAGGCCTTGGAAAGGTTTGTAAATAGCAATAGACTAACTATACGAATCGAGGATTACGTAAATATGCCGCCCGGAAAACACAAGTAACGTGACGACGGACAAGAGTATGCTGGTAAACCAGAAGACTACCAGGAGATTAATAACGGTAATTTGTTTAAGTGGCACAGTTAAAGTAAAGGTGTACAAAGATTAGTGGTGAATGAACTTTTTATAGGGGTTAATAAACTAGGACCTCGAAGCGGTGGAGTAATTGAGGCAAAATGGGATAATCTGCATGCAATTGCACGCAATTCAGTATGGAAGTTGACCGGAATTGATAGAGGGTCTGGCCAGTTAACGAGGAGGCAATTTTGTAGTAACCGAAAAAGATTAGTTAGCCATACTAGCGTATGCGAACAAACCAAAAAGCCGCCAGTATTGGAATAATATTACATGCAGTGCAGTAGGTTAACTTTACCTATAGTAAAGTTAACTGTACTGTAAGTGTATTGCTTTATGAAAATTTACCGCATTGGGCGTAAGTCGAGTGCAGTACGCTGCACTTTCCTCTAGGGCACGGGCTAAGCAATTGAACATAAAAATTACAGTGCAGACTAGCTAGTGATTTGCCAAACCTTAAATAATATATCTACCATCTAACTACTGTAATGCTACTGTTACTTCGACCAATTGAACCGACAACGTTGTAACGTCTGAGGCCTACCAATAAAAGCGGTAAAAGTAAAGCTACCAGCGTTTACCAATATAAATAAAGTTTGGATAATACATAAACGAAGTGTAACTATAGGTTAGTTGAACGTTTTAAATTTTTTTTTAACGTTGACCAATGTTATACAAGCTAATTAACTAGGAAAACTTAAACTTCGCTAATATTAAATTTAAATCTTGCGGTGTAAGGCGAAATAGGAAAAAAGGGAGGGGAAGGGGAAGTGTATAAGTACGGGTCCGGCTTAAAAGTTTCAGTTCGTAATTGGTAGGAGGTTCAGATATAGAAGTGTAACCGCTTTTATTGGTACGAATGGTTTGGCTATTCCGTTTATAGCTGTTCTTAAGTTTTATAAACGGTTTGGATATTACGTTCGTAACCGCTTCTGGGTTTTGTAAGCGGTTTGGATGTAACGTTAGCAACCGCTCCTAGGTTTCGTAAACGGTTTGAATACTATATTAAGATTGGATAAATCCTAACGAAGGGTTTCAAAACTTGGTGATTTTAGCTTACGTGGCCTGGTGCGTAATAAAACGTTTCCCAAAAAGTATCCGGGTATGTCAAAGTGTCAAATAACGGTTAATAATGGCATAACAGGGAGTTTTAGTATATAAAACGCTAAATAACGGTTGATAATATCGTACTAAAATTATTCGTTTTAAAATTACTTTGCTTTTACAATCTTTATATACATCCCATGTAATTTTTGTAAAAACTTAGTATTTAAACGTAAATAGTTTCAACCGCTATAACATCCAGCTATAGGTATTTTACTTGTATTTTTCTCTCTTTTCTTAAGCTATGTATAATCGATTGAGTCAGCTACTAATTAGTGTCGATAAGGTCTTTATTTACGTAAATGTAAATAAAGAGTAATTGTAAGATTGATATTATGATAAAGATAGATGATAGGTTAGGAAAAAACATTCCAAAGAGTGTATACCTCGGATAGAAGGTTATAAACCTCTTATCTGGGCAATGGCTCTTTTTTCATACGCTTTGAATTACCCCTTCCAGACCGCGCCACGTATGATACACTTTACACCTTGCAAGAGTTCAACCTACAGTATGACACGTTATCGTGCACTCTGCAGGAATCCACCTTGCAGTATATTGTACTGTCACTTGGCCTATGTATACTAGCTGTAGCGGTATATAGTAATATCCACAGATATATTTGATATGCGTTGTATATTTAACCTTTTCTTTAATATTCAAATCCACAAAAACGTTGCAATGATAACTACAGCCCCAAGTTTCTCTTTTAATACTGATTATAGAAATAACAACTTTCAAACATAGCGAATGTATAAAAGTTACTCGTAAGTTCAAACAGATATTATCGTTATAAATATCTTAAAAACGTAAATGTTAATGGTTTTCCTCGTAAATAGCTAATAGTATACGAAACTTGACTTCTATTCTTACCCCATTTTACAACGCTACGACGCAATTTTTAAAGTAATAGTTCAATGGAATTTATGGATAAAATCGTATAGAATATTACGACAATGTGTATAGGGACTGATGCCGGAGCTATCGCTCAAGGTGGTCAGATTCTGTCAATAAACCTCGATGAAGAGATAAAAGGAGAAGTCCTTGCTAGTGAACTGCTGTAGAGTTGGGAAGATGTTGTAAATCGGTTATGTAACGTATGGGAGCATGTTTCCATGCATCTTTCTCTTTGCTTCTGAGCATCGTAAAAGCGAGTACAACTATTAGGTTTAGATCCCTATTAATACTAGTTAGGCATAAGCTTGTAACATTACCCCTAAAGATACCTCGAAACCCCCCCCCCCCCTTTCCCTCCTTTTTAAGCGGTGGTGCGTAACGTGTGGAAGGTAGGAAGAAGGGTAAATGCGCCGCTTCGGAGTTGTCTAAAACGTTGTAGTATTATAGGGAAGGTGTTAAGCAGAACGATTTTGCGTTACGTAAAAGGCGCCCTAGCACTCACCTCTCTATAAATAATCCGTAAATTTTTGTTTCGAAAAAAAAAAACTTTTCCTTAACTTTTAACTTTTTTTTTACAACCTTATTAGTATTGTAGTATCGGTATTATAATATTGCCTGATTTCAATAACTTTTTTTAAATATTTACCTTCGTTTTAAATAATGAATTTTCAACTAGTTGCGGAGGTCGACAAGGTTATTAAAACATAAGTTAGCTTTACTCGGGAATTACTTGGTCCTTGTTAAAAGCGTAAAGTTTTTTAGCTTACGAGCCATTAAGATATATTTTAACGGGACTTATAAGTAAATATATTTTCAATACGTTTATAGGATAGCATATAATTCGACGAAGGTTTCTTAGGAAACCAAGGGTAAATTATTTATATAACCGCGAAAAAGTTATTTATAAGTGGTTAAATACTAGTACTCGGTACCGCCTTTATTCTATAGGTGCTAAGGATCGTATTTCTGGTTACTCCTTCACGTTTTGCAAATGAAACCCTAATATAAATAAGGCTATTAAGAAATTATCCGAAGCGTATTTAACGATCTATATTTAGAACTAGGGTAGGTTAAGGTTTTCGTAAGCCGTTCTTTAAATATTAATAAGCGGGTAAAATTCGTACAAACTTAGGTAGTCGTTGTCAAAAAGTCTATAAGAGTTCGGCACACAACATAGCGAAAAGTAGACATCCGAATCGGAGCGGGCTTTATATACGTTACTCCTATGGGTTCTGGTGGCCTACAAGTTATATAAACTGTAAATAAAAAGCGTAATATTTAAGTAAGGTTTTTTATAATAAGGTAAAAACATGGAGAACGTAGTCAATGAGCGGTTAAGAAGTATAATTAAAGGCAATTGAAAAAATCGTTAAGGTTTCAGAACGTATTATTTAGAAGTTGGACCGTATACACGTAAATTTAAGTAAGTTAATCGAGATTGGTAAAAGGCTTTTTGGAAAAAATTCGAACGACGATTTCGAGGATATATTCGAGTAATTTTCGTCGTTGCTTGGGTTTTATCAATATTAATGCGTTTGATCAATACTCTTTTGTTAACAGATTATACGTTGTTTCATCTTATAATATAAAGTATAAATATTAAACCCGTTTATCAGCCGAGCATAAGGACCCGTCGTTCTATTCTGCTAATTAGTAACGCAATTAGAAAGTACTAAGTGTTAAAAAAGTTTAAAATTAGTTTTTACGTTAAGTGTATATAACTTACCTATTTAATTAAAACCTATCGTTTCGGTAGGTTATTAAACCGAAAACGTTCGACTCAAAGGTTATTACGGGCTTATAATATACTTTCGACGTGGTATTCCGGTTTTGTTTTGCTGTCGTTATTAATAATATTTATGGCCTATGGTTAAAAGTCACGAGTTTAATAACTTGGAAGCGGATTTAAAACGGCTCGTAAGAGTTAATTTATAAAAATTTGGGGGTGCTTCTCACTTGATACGTCGAGTTTAATAATATAGGAGTTTATTATACGCTTTACACGGTACTTATCGTAATGTTAACTTAGCTTTTGGGAATTTCGTCCGGTTTATAGTTTTTTAGGAAAAGTTAAACGTCTTCGTCTAACCGAAAACGTTTCTAGAGGAAACGTCGCTTATTAACGGTTTTTTTTCTACGTTATTACGTAGGTATTATTATGGATTACATTTAATTTATAACTTTACGGATACATTCAACAAAGATTTTTACACGCGCGTATCGTATTATAACTAGGATAAACAAAAGTTATACCGGTTATATAAGGTTGAAGTAATAGTCGTATTTTATAAAAAACGGGTCAATACCAATGGTAGTCGTATTTTTATTGCGTGATAATAATTAATAGCTATGTATTAAACGACTTTAGTCGAGTTGAATATAAACGACGAAAAAACGTAAGTACGTTAAGGTTTTTTAATTCATACGTTTAGTTACGCCATCGGTTTCGGGGAAAAGGACAGTATTTAAACGCTATTCTAACTCAGTTAAGTAGTAAAGTTGTTTTTAAAATCTAACGATTTACTTTAAACTACGGTTGTTAACAAACGTACAGAAAAATCCGTAAAATCGTTAATAGCAATTTAAAACCCGTTTTATATAAAATTCGACGTTTATAGTAATTATAACCTTAAAATTGATGGCTTTGTTTAAACGCTCCGTAATAACTATAAGGTAACGTGAGTTACTAATACGTTTTTAGGGTAGGTTAATTATAAAATAGATAAAAAGATCGGTTTGAAACCATTTGGAAACCGAAAAGAATTTTTTTAAAAAAAAACTTTCCGACAGTATTTCCAATAAGTTATACGCTTATAGACGTCGTAGTTGCAGTAAAAATGGAGGATTACGCTATGTAAGCCGGGTTAAAAATAGGTTTTCGAAATAATAGTAAAAAGTAACATCGCAGTCTGGGTAGCCAATAAAAAGTAAATTATAGATAGTTTAAATTAACGCGGTAATAAACGGCTTGTCAATGCATACCTAAATATAATTTTAAAATCGTAAATCTTTATCTTCGTTTACCGAAAATTTCGAAATTCAAAACTTTAATAACTAACCGTCTTCAGTACGAATATTTACTTAAAATATCGGTTATTTATACGTATTATACGTATTAATTAAGGGTAAATAATATCGCGTGCAATAACGACGTTTCAACAATTTTAAAGGTCGATATTATTCAATGATCACACTAAGTACCTGTAAGTATATAGAAGGTATCAGAGGGTTTATATTATCAAGAAGGTAGCAGAGGTGCTGAGTGAACAATATCACAACCGTACAAGTAATGATCAAAAGCCGTGTGGCTATTCAGATATATAGACTGAATACTTAGATTGAAAATTGAAGAGCTATGAAGGAAATACTATCCATGTGGTGATGGCCGTATTCTTATATCCTATGGCCTTCATACCATCTTCAGTATTGGACCGCTGAAGTCGATGTCGCTTCCTTCGGTCCCAATGTTGTCGACTGGACCGCGGGCAGTTCTGTCGGTCCAAACCCTAACCCGGAGTTCTTACATAAGAGAGATCCCTGGATTGATATGTTGGATATCAAGCTTCTGATGGCGCAGCGGACCGTTGGTCTGTTCCACGACCTGCAGTTGGTCCTTGAGTTATAACATATTAGTAAAAGGTTCGCGACTTTTTGAAATAAACTTGCCGGCGACGGTTAACTAGAAGATATATAATCGTGGAAGCGATTGGAAAGCGGCCTATTCGAAGCGTAGTAATTAGAGTTTTCGACTTAAAAAATGTTGATTGAAAAAGCTTTTAGGGATATTTTGATTTCGCCATAACAACGTATGAAGCCATATATAATTTACCTCTCTATAAAAAATCAACCAAAAACAGAATGGTGAAAGAGTTTAAATCAGGAAGAATGTCGTGTAGAAAGCCGTTGTGTAGTTATAAATTATTTTGGGTTTTTGTGGTTTATTACAATTATAAACGGGTATGCCATACCTCGAATCTTCGCGTTCCCTGTTTTTAAGTAGCTTATAATTTCGAGTAACTTCTTGTCATAGGTTTCGTCATTATATTCGGCGGGGAATGAACGAAAAAAGAAATACGTTATTAGGTGTAGATTACCACGGTTGTTACGTTGAAAAATGTAGCCTCCTAAAGCTTAACCAGAATAGTCGGCTTTTAAAAAAATGTCGCTGTTGGGGATTTTATTGAACGAATATAGGTTCAAAAAGGAAGTTTATCTTAAGCTATTAGAAAACAACCTTTTCCTCAGGCCCCTAAAGAAAAGGGGTGCCTTTATGGGTTAAATAAAGTAACGATTGATTAATAATCGAATAATCGCGAATGAAATTCCGTTAAAAGTTCGTAGATTTAAGTAAATCCTATATATTTGAAACTAACGTTACAGCTATTTATTTCCAAATAACGCGTAGCTCTTTTAAGTTTATACTAACGCTGATTCCAACCTCGATAACTAATATTAAATACTGGGGGTTTTCAACGCCGAATTGATATTTAGATATATTAAGGTTATGTTCCGTAGCATTCAAGACCTGAATGGATTATTTAACCTTAGAGAAATAATTTTCGAAGATACCGTTGACATAAACAATAATATTGTTGAGGTAAGAGAAATGGAAAATATCGAGGAAAAGGTGTAACGAATTATTAATATACCGTCAAATTTTTTTTAAAGATACTAAGAAGGCTGAAAAAGGTAATAAGTCATTCGAAAAGTCGGAAACGTAAACAAAATGTAATTTTTATTCGTTTTCCTCTTTAATACAAAACTAATTAAAAGTAGTTTTAACATTTAATTTAGTAAATTACTTAAGTTGGGAAATATTCGCGAACGTTTTTTTTTAATTAGTGGAAGTAGGTAACGATCCGCCTTCGTAATAACATTAAGCTGGCGATAGTGGACATAAAAATGTAAATTACCTTTGGGTTTTTGATAAAAAGTACCGAGTTATTTGTTAAGAAACTATTCGTTTGAATATAACCCTAGTCGAGTAACTCGGTTAATGTTTTATATAATATAAAGAGCTCCCTGCGTAATATGTAGTATAACGGGCTATACGAGACTTTGAGGGGTTAGCTTTGGTTATCGTTACGAAAGACGATTTCGTAATTTATTTAGAATCGGTAAAGGGGCGATTTGTTATTAAAGGTTTTATCTAATAAGGGGTCGAATTCCTCAATGTCGTCGGAGAGTTAGTTGTAAACGGAAACGAGTGGTTCCGAGGCGAATATCTTATTAATATCTTAGAGGAAGACGGCGGCGAGCCGCGTAGTAGTGGCTCAGTCCTTGCGGGACTTTCCAAAATAACGTGGAATGTAACGATGACGACCCTTTTTAACGTTTTTTTATACGTGCAGGAACCCTAGTTTCTAAAAGTAATAGTTTTCAGTTTATCTTCAAAGTAATACATACTTTAAAAAGTCGTGAGTAATTTTTTGGTACTTTATTTAAAGTTTACCCAAAATAACGTTATATTGTAAAAAGGGGATAATATAGGTTTATATCCGGTAACGGTATTTATGAAGGTCGAAATTTTAAACCTTAATAAAAGTGATTAGTTGTAAGGAAAAACTGGGTACGTAATATGTAGTTTTACCGAGACGTAATAATAAAAGAGGAATACGCAGTAATTTGAAGTGGTTGATAAGTTTTTTATCCGCAGCGTTATAATATTTACTACCTATGTTTATTGAAACTTCGATAAAATAAATGACATTATAAAGTAAATTTATTATAAACAGGAACCTATTTGAAAATTAGGACGAAGTTATCGAATCGAATTAAAGTTTATCACTTTTATATGCAATTGTGTATAAAAGTTACGTTTTTTTCCTTCAAAAGTCGATAAGATTTTCGGCCGAAATAAAATGAATTTTCATAACGGTTTTAGCGTTAAAGCCGTTCGGATGTTATGCCGGATCCTACGGGTAGGTACGAATACGATAGCTATACACGTCGTATCGTAAGCATAACCCGAGATTTTTACGACAGGAGAATTCCGAGGAGTTAATTTAAGCGACGCGCCACTTAAAAGTAACTTGAAAAGCGCTTATGTCGGTTATAACAACGTCTCCTTAGCTATTCTAGGCGGTTACATCGTTGTTGTTATTTCTATTACATAAGAAACCCATAGTAATAATAGTACTAATACCACCATAATGAGTACAAAGGTTGTAAAGGCGTTCGTCAATAAGTTGAGTACGAACGACCTATTTATTATAGTCCGCCGGTATGTTAAGGGGGAGTAACGTATTAGCGAACTTAGTGGCGGATTACTAGGTTATGCCACTAGCTTTCGCGAATAAAGTTTCTTAAACGTTATAAAAACGTAAATTATTTCGCGAGCTTTCTGCTTTATACTTGTAAGCTGAGCGATAATAGCTTTGGATGCATTAAGATCGTAATAATAAGCACGAAGCATAGTTATAAAAACGTTAGGATCTCTAATTTCGCCGTCGCCTCTATAGGCGTAATAACCGTTAATAACGGTTTTCGTAAGGCCCCTTAACTATTAAAAGATAACTCTAAAGTAATTTTTTAATACCGATAAACTTTCGGTTCTTACGTAACTTATATATTATCGTGATTTTTTACAATGAAAATCGTAATTTAATATTTAAAAACTTAATGAGCTAATTGAAAAGTTTACGTTTAGGTTGTTAACACCCATTAAATAAGGCGCCGGTATCGTAATCGAAATTCAAGGAATCGAATTTTCGTCGTTTAAAAAGTTAACGCGGTCCCTGTTAGAAAATGGCGTAATAATTACGTCGTTCGTAACATACGTAGGGGAACTTTTTTAAAAGGTGTTATTTCGACAACTTAGGAGTACCGGTAACTTGGAATTATCGGATTATATTAGTTGACGCGTTTAATACTTTGGTGTTTCGTAATTTAATGTAAAACTTATTTTCGAACGGTTTAATTTCGTTCGATAAGTTCCATACGTAGGGCGTCGGTAAAACATTTATATTCAACCGTATAAAAATCGTGTTAGACCGTCAAAGCGTTTTAAAAAGTACTTCCTAACGTGTAAATCGAAGAATTACCTCAAGGATTAGTGGTCCAAATTCGGTAAGTAGAGAGATAATAATATAACCCTAGGTTATAACCGTTAATAAGCAGTTAAAACAACGTCGAAATAAAATTAAAGTTTATATGTAAAGTGATTAAAGCCGGAACTATCGTTTAAGGTAGTCTTATTTTTCTTATAAACCTCAATAAAGAAAAAAAAAGGAGAAGTCACTGTTAAGAAGCTGTTGTAAAGCTGGGAAGATAGTGGAACCCGGTCATGTGACGTGTGTAAGCGAATTTCTATGTAGCTTCCTCCCTGCTCCAGAGCATTGTAAGAGCGAGTATAACTACCAGGTTTGGATCCCTGGCAATACTAGCTAGGCACTAGCCTGTAACACAATGTTTCAATTTTTATTTTACCGTTTTTCCTTGTATAACGCTTTATTTATGAAATATAAAGGGGAAAAGTTATAGTATACCTCCAGCTTTAAAAAATGCTATTCCTATAACCTATTCAATTCTTTTACAAAATAATATTATTAAGTTTATACGAGGTAAGAAGTAGATAACTGTTGTGAATACAACTATTTTTTTCTTAGATTTGTGGTAAGCCTCCATTACTATAATCTCTTGATTTTTATTAGTTATCGCGGCGTAGAAATATGTAAAGTTATGTGAATAAGCCCTTTATACTTGTGAACTAATATAAAAAGGTTGATGGAAAAAAAATCCAAATATATTCGTTATCTTTGTCAAATTTTCGTCAATAATATTATGCTTTTCCATATATTTTAATCAATATTTGAGGCATTTGAACGAGATTTTGTAGTTATTCAGTCAAAAATAGCCTGTTATTCCACCTGAAATATTTTTTATAGTATTTTAGTTTTCAACATCACTTGGCTTTAATACTATTTAACTCTTCATATCGATAACAAAGGAATATATTTCAAGTTTCCTCGATATAAATGTCCCATGTATTTTTTTTTAAAAAAACAGGAAATATTCTGAAAAGCCTCGAGTGTTTGAAGTTTCATAATGTGTTATTGTACTTTGTTTGAATATTAGCTTCAGCGGTTAAAATATATGTGATCATATTAAGCTATAAAGAAAGATTTTTTAAAATGAGCAATGAAGGTAAGGGGTAGAATTATGCATAGTTTAATTTATTCGAGCTAACCAATCAATAACAAGAATTGTTGAATAAATGACAAATATGTCTTTATATAGCTTTCCGATTCCCCCCCCCCCTTATCCTTTACAACTTCTATTTTAATAATTAAATAAAAGACTTGAAAAAACCTCTGATAAAAAATTAGTTTAATAAAAAGGAAACTATAAATGAACTTTGAAGTAATATATTCCAACTACTATTATTAAGCTAATTGTATTTTGTAATTGTTATCTTATAAAAGAATAACTTTATTATGGTTTATTTTAATACGAATTCTTTATTTGTTATGAATAAATGGACCATTATATATTGTTTTCTTTCAAAATATATTCATTCAGTTATGAATTTTAGAAATCACAAATAAAACAAAAAATCAATTGAACCTCGTGAAATATTACATTAATAAATTACGTAAGTAAAAGACTTCTTAATACGTTCATATAAATGTATATTTACGTGCTAAATGTGGTGCATTTTATGGGGCGGTTAAATATCGTATCTAATGCGTTATTTCGTCTTCTAATACGAAGCGATACATTAAAAAAAAAACAAGCCTGTATTAAACCATATATTCGATAAAAACCTACTTATACCAGGCAATAATTTTGTAAATTTCACCATAACAAAACCTAAAATGTATAATAGTTTCAAATGAAGATTACAAACCAGATATCACTATAATCTTGTATGAATTTCTATTTTTAAAGACCTAATAAATAATAAAAACGTTATCATCGAATTAAAAGTTGGGTATTTATTTCAACATGTAAATCGCTTCATTCACAATAAAGATTCGATAATTTGGTATCTGTCGGTAAAGTTTCAATCCTCAGTATTCACGTGAATTAAGTTCTTTGAAGAGTAATCGGAATGATTGGTGTTGTAGTATAAAAGATAATGATGTAAAGGAGTATCTAGAGGTGCACGCCACAGGTGAGGGTTTATAAGTCCTCACCCAGAGCGTCCTACTCTAGAGCGCTCTACGTATTGCCATTCGGTCTGGTACAGCCATTCCAGACCGATCCATGTATTGTCGTTCGGTCTGGAATAGTCATTCCAGACCGATCCATGCATAGAGCACTTTGCATCTTGCAAGAGTAAAGCTTGCAGTGTGATACGTTATCGTGCACTCTGCAGGAATATACCCTGCAATACAGTGCACTGCTACTTGCCCTATGTATACTATCTATGAGGGTATATAATAATATTCACAGTATCAACAAGTTATTTTCAAGGTATAAACTTAAGACTTTGTCGTTAACACGTATGATAATCGCCATTTTTTTAGTCCTAAACGCATAATAGTTACTTTAACTAACATATATTTTCGTTTTAAACGTAAACTTATCAATGTTCATTACAGAAATTGTTCTACCTACGGATAAATTATAACTAAAAACTTGAAACCTTTGAATAGATTGCGACTGATTTAAGCTCTTGGAAAATACCATATACACGTATTGAAGATATTATCAAATATATCTATATTAAGTAAGCGAGTACGCTGCAAGTTTTAACCTTACAAATGTGAACGGTAATGTGCTACTTTGTAAGATGCACTCTTACAGAGTGTATGATAGCGTGTTACTGCTAAGAAGTGACATTGGCAGAGTGTATGGTTGAGTGTCACTGCTCGGGTAAGAGGTTATAAGCTCTTACCCATACCGTGTACTCTCTGGACGCCTTTTCTCCCTTTTATATTTTACTATTTACTTTAATAAAAATACAAATCTTTATGATGACTCTTTTAACATATCTGGTATAATGAAAATCTTACCGACACTCATTAGTAGCCAGCTCAGTCGATTACAAATGCCTTAAAAAACGAGATAGATATAAGTTAAATACATATAGCGAGATGTTGTAACAGTTTCAACGATACATACTTTAACACTATGCTTTTATAAAAAGTATAAGGAAGTGTATAAAGATTTTAAAATTAAAGTGACTTTAAAAATGATTACTTTAGTATGAAGGCTTTAACTCGGTTAGTGTCCTTTGATTACTAAAAGCTCCGTTACTTTATTATTTATTCCGTTGGAGTTTTGACGTATCCAGGTACTTTTTGGTATGCATTTTATTATACATTAGGGTACGTGACCCAAAACAACCAAGAGTCGAAAACTTTTCATTAGGATATATCCGATTAAAATATAGTATTTAATCCGCTTATATACTTCGGAAGCAACTAAGAAGTAATATCCAAACTGCTTACACACTTTGGAAGCGGTTAGAATACGACTTTTAGGCTGCTTTTATAACTAAACTACACCTTAAATGCACCGTAGACTAAATACGTACACCAAGTCTCATACATTACCTTAACTTTTACATATACACATACCTTTATATATTTTCTCCCCTGTTTCCACTGCTTCATTCGGTCTCCTTTGTTCGTCTTACAATATTTGTTAAAGTTCATTACTTGCGACGTTTCAACTTACTAGCTACTTAGTTAATATAGCGTTTATTAAGCATTTAAATATTAATTTAAAACGCTTAATGAGATTATAGTTACCACTAATTTATTTATTTTTTGAATTTTATTGGTGTTAGTAAGCGTTAGATGCCTTGTTTTTAACGTTTTTGTTGGTAGATATTTAAACGTTGCAACGTTATCTATTCGATTGGTCGAAGTAACAGTAGTATTGAGTAGTTCAGTGGTGGATGTATTGTTCTAGATTTGGCAGACCGCTAGCCGGTTTATATAGTAATTTGTATGGCTAGTTGCTTGGCCTATACCCCAGTGAAAAGTAAGCGGAAATAGTACTTTCTTTACAATCCATAAAGTATGCCCACACAAAACAATACACTAAGATTGTAGTTTAGTACAGTTAACTTTACTGTAAATAAATTTGACCTATTGCATTGCAAATACTACTGTTCCAATACTGGCGGCTTTTTAGTTCATACGCGTACGTTAGTGTAGATAACTTATCTTTTCTGGTAAGCGTTAAACTGAAACTTTGTTAATTGGTCATACCCCTATTAATTTTAATTTCACTCAGCAACGAATCGCACCTATTTATATTCAAATTTACCTCAATTACTATTAATTGCCTTACGGTTGCGAAATCCGACTTTATCGACGCCTATAAAAATTTCTTTTACCACAGCCCTAGGTAAGCCTCCACTTTAGGCGTGTTAATCAAACAAGTTGCCATTATTAATTTCCTAATTTTTTTCAATTTATCAGCATATTTCTAACTGCCGTTACGTAATTTGGGCTTACCGGGCGGCCTATTAACGTAGCCTTCGATCTTTATCGTTAGACCATCGCTGTCCATAAACTATTTTAGATCTTTATTTGACAATGTTATCGTTATGGCATTAGTAGGATTATCTTCCAAGTTAATCCACTAAAACTCCTTAATTTCCCTCCCTTCATAAGTTTCGCAAAGTGCCATTATGTCGATTATTAGGCGTTTTTCGCTGGTGGTTCCAAGTTTAGAAATATATTTGAATAAACTCCTCGATTTGGTGAAGATTACCACCGGGATAGGAGGAATTTTTAGTTACCTAGTAGTAACTTTAAGGGCTTTTCATATTATTATACCTATATTCAAGCTCGCTATTATGCCGTTGACCTCCAAAGCTAATACATTTCATGTAATCCTTTTGTATTTGATAAAGGTCTAATGAATTAGGTTGTTTATGATATTAAACTGGTCCCCCGCTGGTCCGCATTGACGAGGGTATTTAGGAAGTCAATCGGTAAAGATAGATCGGTATTATTTATGAAAAACCTATGGGTAAAGATTATTAACTTAGCTTTCGATAAATCGTCTGAGACTATATTAATCCTTTGGTTTATATTTCGTATTTGTTATTTAATTCTTTTGTTTAGCCGGTTAAAGTTGTTAATTTTGAGGTTTTGTGTTTATGCCGCGATAGAAAGGATGTATAAGGCTCACAGTTAGCATAGTGTAGTAATATAGTTGGTACGGATACGTTGTTTCAAATACCATTGGGCCTTAGCTATGTTAATCTTGTCGATTATGGATAAATCAGTATTTTGGCCCTTTTGGCGAAAGTTAACGCCGGAATTAATACTAAGTATATGGATTGACGATTTATTCAAGTTAAGTTAGCTGCTATTTTCCAGCGTCGTAACTAGCTTGTTGTTTCAGTACTTGGAATCCTTAATAGTTTGTTGTTCCAATACTACAAAGGCAGCCATTTAAACAAAAAGCGTATTGTTATTTTGTATTACTATTTGGCCGAATTCCTTTTCTTACGCTACCAGTAAATACGGGTCATATATTAAAAACTTAATACTTATTCGTGATTTAAAATGCAATGAATAGGTTAAAATCCAATAAACTCCTGTTTTAGTTAGTCCGTATAATGGCTTGATATATCGTATTATCATCTTTAGAGGGTAGATGACACGTAATTCCTGTGGTAACTTTAATAAGACGATCTGCTATAGGTTGGTTATTAAAAATGGGTATGTTTGCATTATATTTCGTCTATTAAGTGTATTTTTCCTTCAGTTTTAGCTAGTAAACTTGTTTCTAAAACGACTATTAAGCGTCGGCCTGTCTTTCAAATTGTTAGCTATTGTGTCAGGGTTCAAATTTTGTTTTCATTACTGTATTTTTAAGCGATTAGGCGTGGATTTTTATATGGCCGCCCTGTGGTCTTGCCTTTGACCTAGTGAAAAATGAACGACCTCAAGATCGTGATATTTGGGTTTTGAAGGTTGAAATTGAATCGATACGAATTTTACAACTTCTCGAGTTAGTAGGCTATTAATTTAGAACTTGTCGTTTTTTTCAAAAGTCTATCGAAGGTTTTGATAATAACTTATATTCGGAGCTTTAGTATTAAGTCTTCATTATCCTTTTCCTTTTTGTTTATTCAATTAGTATTGTAAATAGGGCCCGATGTATATTTCTCTATTTTGGCATTTCCTTTTTACGGAGTCCTCTGTGTCGGCGGTATTTTATTGGTTTTTCAATAACAGGTGGAGGAGTTTCTTCTTGACTCATTTGTTTGACATAAGGGTTTTCATCGGGAGTAACTTTAATATAAGTCTTAACTTGAGTGGTACAGAACGTTATAGAGCCGTTAGTAGTTTTAATAATTACTTTAAAGTTGGCGATATTTAAGATTTTGTATAGGCCTTTCTATTTACCCAGTTCCCGTTATACGAGGACTTTACTTTGTAACGGAAGATTAAGTACATCGGTTATTTTTTGGCTATTTTTGGTGTTAAAGGTATCATTAACCTGGCGGCATGCCGATTCCTTCCGCAGTTGTTTTAGTGTTTTGCTGTAGGTTATAACTTGCTTTTAGGTACTTGCTAATAGCTAAGATTTAATTTTTAGGCGTGGGTATGTTTTAAAGACTATTAGTGTTGTTATTAGGCCATTAGGGTTCATAGTATCATTTGAGCCCTTTATTGTTATCAAATGGCCTGTCTCCGGATTCGTAAAGCTTTCAATTTTTAACTTAAGACTATTGTACGCTCGGTGGAGTAGAGTATGTGCCTTTTTAACTTTCTTAATACCCAAATGGTTCTTCAAAAGCACCTGTTCATACTGGATACCCATTGTTTGGACATCTTTTTTGAAATTATGTTGCCGTAAATTTGGTACCGTTATCATGGATAAGGACGTTAGGCGGGCCCAGGTACGTGTTAATTTATAATATTCTTAGCGTTTTTTTATGTATCTTTTGCCGAAAGGGACTATAGAAACTTAACTCCGTAAAAAAGCGTTGCGGATTTAACAGCGAAAAGAAAAAGCTTGTTATTTAAGTAAAATACATTAATAAAGCCTTTAAAGTTAAAGTCCTTACTGTTTTTAGTGTAAATATATATTTTCGAGGGACTTGTGTATATGTTTGATCGTGGTGATAGTGATTTTTAATTGCTTTTAGGTTAATTTATTACACATGTCTATACATTATAGACTTTCAGATTTTGGATAGCTTGTTAACAGTTAGGTAGTCAAATCGTCGGTATAGTAGATGTTACTCCGGTTTTATGAATTTTAACATCATTAGCTTTAAGCATTCAAGATAAAACCATGGATATATCCATTTAAAAGCGAGGGAAAATCTTCAGCCGTTTTGAACTAATTCGTCGGCATTTACGTTAAGGTTAACACCACAAGTCTTTATATATTCTAAGTAAAAAAAGAAATGGGTAGAGTACTCAAGAATTTAAAACTTAATTGACTAACTAATAATTTGAATTCCTTTTGTGCCTAATAATAATAGTTACTCGTTTGATTTGAAGCCAACTTTGGTTTTGACGACATCGTAACAATTATTCTTAGTAGTAAAAGTACTTTCCATTTACAAAGTACCTTACTTCCCCTGTATCTGGTATAATATCTTAAAACAAGTGGTCAGCGTAGCGATCGGGGAGATTAAAGGTGTGTAAGGAGTTAGAGGTTTGATGAGGTTAAAGGTAAGGGTATTTACCGCCTCGGCAATACAAAAATATATGGTTAGATAATTATTGAGATGCTTTAGGAGTAGTATATTTATGATACTCTATTTTCTTAGGGCTATTTTTGTTGTTAATTGGCTCGTCACCGTCAAAATTTTCCATTTAATTTAAGTCGTCTTATTAAAAGTGGTAGGGTATTCGATATAGTACATTACCTTTTTATTATTTCTCTCGACTGGGGGCTGGCGAGTTAACTAATAGGCAAACTTACTACAAATTCAATATCTCTTACCATTATTACGACGATAGTTTTTACGGTTAATAAGTCCATTTAAATCCTAACCTTATTAGCGATAATATGGGTACTAACTTTAGTTGGTAGTTTATAAACCATATCTTAGGCATTAAGGTCGTCGTAGCTGTACCTATGATCAACGTAATTAATTACCATAAGGTCTTTTTTATCCACGTTAAGGAAGTTGCCGGTTTAGGGGTATATATAAAACGAGTTTGGTATACGCGTTATTACAGTTGTAGGAGAAGCGCGAAATTAGTTTAAAAAAGCCTTCCTAGATTGTATCTGAGCGTTTTAAAGCGTATTATAACTCGCTAACGCCGGTAACTGCTACCCGTACCTGCTTAAAAAGTATAGTTTCGCCAGTATAAACCTTTCCTATTACTAAATAGTATATCATCAGCTTATTTAGTATTTGGTTTAATAAATCCATTGCTATTTCCTCCTCTTCTTTCTTCACCATTATCGTAGTCCACCTCGTAATAGCCTATTCTACATAATATTAGGCAAGGTGGATATAGTATTCGAAGTGATTTTTTTAAATTGTCGTAAACTTCAGAAAAGGAGTTTTCTCGGGTGAAAAACGTTAAGTAATGGTCTTTAGCGTTTTTCGTAATGATTCCGGGGAATAGTAAATAAAAATCAGAAAGGAAAGCCTTGAGTTACCTACAGATGTTTGAAAAGGGTATTATCTTCATGTCGAAAAGCTTGTAAGGCTTCACATTAAAATTCTTTACATTGTTTCAAATCTTAACGAAATTTATTAAAAGTTTGTGGTTGATATTAACTATTTTGCTAGGTCTTAGGGGCAGGTCTCGATAATTATGCTAATTTTCATTAGTATTATTTCCTGGAAATTTAAACCTTAAAGCCTCTAAAATACGATATGAAGAGTAATTGTAAATCGCTAGACCCGAGGGGTAAAATCCTATAGCGGGAACTGTAATAGGCCTTCGCGTATAGGCAAACCTGCAGTAAAAAGGCTTCTAAGAAACTTACAGATTAAAAGGTTAGGGGGTAATAGGTACTTAAATTTTTTGAGAGACTTGGCGATTTTTTTTAATTAACTGATGTAGGGCGTTAACGTCAATTCCTCTAGTCGCGTTAGCGGCTATTTATTTACGTGCCATGCCGCCACTGAAAGACTACTCCGCGTTGTCATATAAAAGTACCAGGCTGCCGAGTAGGTCAATAATTTTCTTATCGTTAGTGCGTAAACGGGCTTAACTTAGCTAAGGATTAAGGAAAGGTCTCCTAAATCGCATTGAAGGGCGTTAAAATCATTCAACACCTTTACTTTTCCTTCGGGGGTCTTAATGATTAAGATCTTTTGGGGGGTTTTACCATTAAACCAGTTTACAAAAGATTTTATAAAGTCTTAATGTGGTTTTCTTAGGGATATGAATACTACAGTGGGTGATTTACTTTTTTAGATTAGACTTAACCGTACGATAGATTATCTTTTATATATTCAGAGTCCAGTAGTTAAAGAACTTACAGATTTTTTGAAAAGAGCGGGTATTACGGCTATAGTTTTTGTGTAGGTTTATGTTGTAGATATACTAACTAATATAATGGATTACGTAAACTTTATTTAAAGTTTTATAAACATCCGTAATTCAAAGCTATTCGTTTTAGTGGTTAACAAAAACTGTTTCGGGGTTTTTGATTGCTTTATTTTAGGTTGGGTCGGTGATAGCTAAAAAATATGCACTTGCGGTAGCTATTTAGAAATTATAGCTTGTATAGGATGTATAGGGCGCGTAAGCTAAGGGACTTGGTGTTTTGGCTTAAAGTTTCGTAGAAACCTGAAGATTTAGCGTGAAGTCGCGTGACATGGCTTTTTCAGCGCGACTTAGCGATTTTAGTTTTTCGCTTCAACTATCGATACTGAAGATTTAGAATGGCGTAGGGGAAAAGAAAAGAGTGAAGTAGGGGCAAAGGTTTGGTGTAAAGGGTAAGGTTGAAGATCAGTTATTATTATAAGTAGAGGTTAAACTTTATTTATTGTTGTAGATAAAAGTCGAAAGTTATTTGTTGTTTTGGCCGTAGGATTTCGTCGGCTTTTTTGTAATAGTAGTACCTGTAGTAGTACTGACTTAGCCGTTTGCCAACTTGTCGAACTTTGTAATTTTGAATAGTTAATTTTAACTTTTTAACAAAAGATTTGTTATTTTATTTCTCTTTCGATGAAGATACCGTCTTTACCTCCAAGCTTCTGTGAAAACCGGCGTAGCTTAGAAATTCTTTCTACCTATTTCTGTGAAAACCAGTGCTGCAGTAAAAGCCCTTCGCAAGAATCTTCCCTTTACTCTAACCGTCATTCAATGCAGAGCGTAACCGAAAAGTAGCTTTTTATTTTAGTTTGTCTATCTATACTTAACCTAATAAGCACTGATCAGTATTATTAGGGCTTTAGACGTTGTAAAGTTGTCGATTCGATTAGTAGAAGTAATAGTAGAATTAAGTGTTGAAGTAGTGAATGTTTTATTTTAGGTTTGGCGGACCGCTAGCCGATTTAAACAGTAGTTTGTATAGATATTTGCTTAGTCCATGCCCTAGTATAAAGTGGGCGCATACTGTAATTTCTTTGCAGCCAATGCAGTAAGCCTGTACAAATGATACTCTCAGCTTGTAGTTCAGTATAGTCAACTTTACTGTAAGTAAATTTGACCTAATGCACTGCAAATACTTTTATTACAACAGTTTTACTATATTATATTTGTTTTCATTTTGCATATTGTGCAGTTTCATTTGGACCGAGTCTCTTCAAATACTACATCTTAATCGTACCTCAACTTCATCTACTATATAAAATTACATTTTGTATAGTTTGAATATTTTCCGTACACATATAAATCAGCTTTCAAAACTTTACAATATACTTCGTATTTTTGCAACTATGGTATCAGTACCAATAAGTTAAAATGAAGTAAGCGAATAATTCGACATTTTGGTTTAATATATGGCGATCATGAAAGTCGTTTTAAAAGAAATTAACCTAATATTATATGATAATATAATCGACGTACCGGTTGAGTAATGAAACCTTAATATAGAAAATATATATATTATGATCGCGATTCTTTCGTTATTTCGAAAAAAAGGTCTAGTGACGTGATATGTTTGAAGATTTTCGTAGAAGATTTTCTGACTGGACGAAAGGAATATATTATACGGTGTATAACTCGATTCCCAAAGTTCTACAGATTTAGCTACAAAGCGGATGTATTCATACTTTAAAATATAAAAACGGCCGGTTTACAGACGCTTAATTTGATACGATTCGTCTCATCGATGTACTAAATTAAAAGGATAAAAACGTGTATTAGACGGGCTTTATAAAAGGATATAACTTAAATCAATATAAAAAACAGGTTATAAAAACATAAGAATGAAACGGTGACGCGGAAAAACAGTATAAATATAGAGTGTAAAACGCTCCGACAACTCGCGTCTTAAGTAAGGTATATGAAGATCGAGGAAGGAGAGGAATAATGACGGATATTATTCGCCACGCGGGTATAACTTACACTTACGCCTATATATATATTAAAGGAGAGATAAATACCGGGTTACTTTCCAAATACGATGAATACCCCTTTTGGCCGTAACGAAAACGGTTAGAATACCGAAAACAATCTACTCAAATATAGAATAAAAGGCGTAAAACGATAATACGAACCATACAGATTAATACCCTATAACCACGATTTATACTTCAACCTCATATTATACCATTGTTTCACTAATGTGAGTAATTTTACTAAACATACAAACTTCACCAGATTATAAGATAAGGAGGAAAACTATAGTGGCGAACCATATGACATATTTAATAATAAGATACGTATAATGTTAAATACGTGTGAAAAACTGGATATTAAACCATGAAAATTCCATGTTATTTTACCCTATATAATATTTATGCAAGACAAAAAGTAGTATATATATTTGTGGATATTATTATATACCCTTATTGATAGTATACATTGGCTAAGTAGCAGTACACTGTATTGCAGGGTACACTCCTGCAGGGTGCACGGTAACGTACCACGCTGCAGGCTACACTCTTGCAAGACGTAGAGTTAATTATGCATAGATAGGTTTGGAATACCTATTCCAGACCTAAGGTAATGCGTGGATTGGGCTAGAAAAAGTATTCCAGAGGAATACGCTTTAGGTGGAGGGTCTATAAGCTCTCACCTGTGAGGTACACCACTGGATGCTTTTTCTTAACTTATTATCTTACCTTTATATTACAACTACCCATTTAACGATTTCTTTTCTAAAGACCTTATATTTACGTGAATATTAAAGGCTTAAGACTATACAGACACTGATTAATAGCTAGTTTGGTTGATTACAGATAGCCTAGGAAAAAGGAGATAAATATACGCTAAATTCATATAACGAAATGCTATAAAGATCTCAATTGTTTGTGCTTTAACACTTCGGTTTTACAAAATTTATACGCCGACGTATATAAAACCTGTAAAAACCAAGTAAATTAAAAAAGTATAACTTTAATACGATATTATAAACCCTTATTTGACTCTTTATCTGTTATAAACCCCGTTACGCTACTATTAACCTTTATTTGGCACTTTAACGTACCCGAGCACTTTTTAAAAAACTTTCTATTATGTAACAGGCCACTTAAACCAATATTACTAAGTTTCGGAATCCTTTTTTAAGACCTATTTGATTTTTACGAACTATACTCTTTAATAAAACCAAAATCGGTTATATATCAAGTAACTAACCGATTTTTTTTACTAAGTTTTATTACAGCACGTTAATACGTATGGACCACCATATACCAAAACACATAACAATTCTATACTTCCCTTACCTTACCTAATTTCCCAAATTTGCCTTGTTTGTTTTGAATTTACTTACGTTCGACTTATGTTTTTTAAATTTGATACTTATAACGTTTTGAGTTTTTCTAATCCGTTTACCTAATATAAAATTACTAACGATAATGAAAATAATTTGAAACGCCGAATTTATTAATAGTTAAGCCTTATTTACGTATTATTTGAAATTTATTCGTATTAATAAACGTTGGTAAATACTATTTTGGTCGTTTTAATTACTTCATTCATTTTGTATTCGTTAGACTACCCTAAGCTTTAAATATACTTATATACAATACGAAATTATTATACTTTAGCATATCGCATAAACGACTTAAAACAATCCAATTATAGCCTTAAAACCAATAACACTAAAAAAGGCTAACGTTTTTTTTAATATCCTGGTTGAATATATAGGAATTAAAAAAGCTATAGTGTAAGAACAAAACCTAGGCCTTTGAGACAACACTATCGATTTACCAACTAAGGAATTAAAAAATTATATGGTAAATAAATACATTTTGGCTGACATATACCGTTACTGGAAGAAATAAATCCAAGGACCTAACTTACTATATGATTTTCATAATAATTTTTCGGTTTGGTCGTTGGATATATAGAAAAAGGTAAACCTTATTATTTCCAAAGCTTTACGAATCCAATTAAAAACCAAAGGTATTAATACACTAAGGTAAAAAAATAAACGGCTCGTAAAGACCCTACTCGAAATAACACAACTTGCCGACGTACTAGATTGGGAAAATTAAAATTTATAATTTACGGACTTTATAAAGGAGTATTACTTTACTAAACCAAAGAGACTTTTATTAAGACGAGAGAAACTACATAAACAATGATATAATCTTATACTACAAGCTAAAAGTATGAATTACGAGGGTAAAAAACGATGATAATCCTTATTTACCATATAAATATAATACACCCTTACACTGGCTTACATTATAACGTCAAACCGAATACTAAACTACTTCTTAAATATTGGAAATAACGCGACCAGTTATAATAGAGTCGGCCGAAACGTAAAGAATAATCCGACCGAGGAACCCATAATCAGCCGGAATACAAAAAATAACCCGACCTAGGAAACAATAAGTAACGTAAAACGTTAATACGTATTATATGGATCAAGATCTTTTAACTACGACCTCTACTGCGACCTTCCGTCATATCGATTTTTTACGGATATAAACGACCTTACGAAGTTAACCAACTTTACTAGGTTATGGAATAGGGATAATAACAATAGCGGCGAGTCGTAAGACGTATTTAATAATAAGATACGCGTTATACTTAATATATGTAAAAAATTAGACACTAAATTCTTATAATTTCATGCTATTTTATCCGATATATTTGCCGGATAAATTGAAAAGTGATATATTTAATACCTTATATAAGTAAATATATTTGTAAAGTGTTAAAACCGCTTTGAATCCCACTTTAATACCAAAATTCATTACGAGTTATACGAAAAGAATGAAATTAAAACGACAAGGGAATCTGTGAAAAACTAGTAGGAAAATGCTGAGAAAAAACCCTAGGAAATCCTTACCGCCCTATTCGCAAAGTTCTGTAAATGTTAATAAGCGTTAAAACAGGAATGTAAAGGCAACGAATTATTTATTTAAATAGTGATAAAGGCTTGTCGTAGGATTCCAGATTTCGATTTTACCATTTTTAAATTAAAAAAAGATTTAAAAGCCTTTTATATAAGCTTTAAAACATTATTCTAAACCTTATTACTCTGATAAATAAGTTTCGGATTAGTATTTGTAATTGATAAAAACGAAGGTTATATTATTAAAGTAAATTCTTCCGAAACAATTTACTATATTTGAAACCGAAGATTTAAAATTTACCTGAGGTAAAAAAAACGCCTAAAATATGGGTATTAAGGAGGAAAAATTGGTAATAGAAGATAAAGACAATCGTTTGGAAATAGAAAAAACGTACCAAAAACATAATAATACTGGCGAAAAAATATATGAATTTTTACAGGTTTATAAACGCGGTGTATTATATACAGTAGAATCGGCTATTAATTTACAAACTACCTCGTTTACGAGTAAATTCGAATGAAACGAGAATTTTAAGTCGAACGCAAATTTAAAGATCGGAAAAAAGCTTTTTTTATAACAAACATAGTCGAATATAAAGATATGGATAACGAACTCTACATATACCTTTATGAAGATATATCCAGATAAGACGACCTTAAGTAAAACGATGCTTACCTATTAATCTTTAACTATGAAAACGTTTAACGAATTTTCGCCGGTTTATGAAATGCCCTTTTTATATATATTATATGTTTTGATTATGTATACTAAGTGTTTAACGCTTTTATAACGTCGTAATTTACCTTTTTGAATAATTATAAAACCAGGTTTCAGGTTATTAAACCTAAAATTAGTGTAGCCAAGATTTTGACGGCCGGAATACAATAATTCGAAGTATTTACGGCAAAGTTTCCGAAGTTTCGGCTAAAGCGAATAGGAAAATACCAAAAGGTTCTGTTTAATAAAGGTAAGTCGATATCGCTCTGAATGTTTATTGAGAATACGCGTTTTGGACCGATTAAGTTTTACTCAATAAACTTTAGAACGCTATTTCTGCTTTTATTAGTTAACATAAATAAGTTCGAAATTAAAATCCGGAATATGACTAATTAGTTTATCTGCACCTTAAATAGCATATCCGTATCACTTAAGCTTAATTTCAGATATTTATATTTTTTTTCTAAACTACGTATAATTAAAGTTATTTACTTGATTTAACTAAAACTACTAGCTTTACATCCAAGATTTTGATACCTAGTTATAAAACGCCTTTTACGCCTACTTTACACCATAGGCTATATAGATATAGGGAAAGACAGACTTAAATTATCGAAAAGTTCTATTATAAGTATCAGCTTTACTTATAGGCCCTAGGAATATCAAAATTCCACTTTTTAAATAATGTGGACTTTAATTACGAAGTGATTATTAATATTATATACTTAAATAGTAAACCGGCTCTTTATATCATCAATATAGCTATATAATTTTAGGCCGTTGAATTTATGCGAAGCGTTTTTATATAAATTATTGGAAAGATTTAGTGAATTCCTAGTTAAACGATTACTTCAGGCCTTTAAATTAAATTACGTACGATGTCGATACGGCTTTTCATTTTACCGAATAACGTATGAAAGCTCGAATAACCGGTAACAAATATAAGCAAATCTTAATAAAATCCTTATAAGGTATAAAAAAGTGTAAACTATATTATAAACCACTAAAAAAACTTATATAATGTTATTAATAAATTTACAGGGTATTAGTTTTAAAGAATCCATCTTTTAAATAACGGTTAACGCTGGTAACAATACTATTAACCTAAGTGGGTTTATCTTTACGTTTTTTATCTTTAGTACTTATACGAGGATTCATATAAACTTTACCTCATTACTACTTATAGTTTAAGGGACCAATATAATAACTAAGGCTATAATAACCTTGTGTTTACTACGAGTAAAGAATAATATATTTAGGGCGTTAGCTATAAGAAATGGCCTACGTAAAACTAATGTATTAAATCTAGTATTATAATTTGAGGTTTAAGTTTAAGAACTTAAAAAAAAAAAAATTGACCTTGAAAGAATTAATTAATTGAGAGGTTATAATATATTCGTTGACTTATTCAACGGAATACATTCGTTTCTTTAGATAATACAACGAAAATACAAGAAGAAGGTGGAGAAAAACGGCTCAAAACCGTAGGACAAGCAAAATCGCCTATAATACATTACCTTAAACGACGAATTTAAACTGAACTTAACTTTAACCTTACCACTAAAACGCGAATCCAATCCGACTACGCTAAACAAAATAGGTTTATTTATACTAAACCCATTAAAACCTCGAAATCGAGGACGCCCTTTAATTCGAAACCCAAAAAACGTTTTAAAAACTTTATTAAAAACTACTTTATTATGTAAAAGTAAATGGTAAACAATGACCTTAACCTAAAGCATCGCGCGAAGGCATTATTATTACTTCATGTACCTTATTCGTACAATTTACCTAAACGGAAATCTTAGCCTTTATCGAATAAGCCTTATTTCTTTTTAAACGCTTTAACTTAGTCATTTACGGCGCTTATATGGTCTTTTGAACTCGTTTTATCTACAAAGTTAAAGATAAAGTCGAAAAATCTTACAAAAAGACCCTTTTGGTTATAAAAGGTTCTAATGACGAAGATAAAAAGGATATTATGATCTAATGACTTATATTACAACGAGCTAGCTATCGCCTCATTTTTATATTCGTAGCTTCCTTTAAAAATCCATATAACTTTTATATTAGACTTTGAGATATAACATAGGCTTATATCTAATCTGAAAAACGGTTAAAACGATGAATTTACACCGATATACCCAAGGAACTTAGGTAATAATATTTACCTGATACGATTTTACGTATTATAAAATGATTTTATGGCTAAGCCGAAATGGGTAAATACTAGTATAATACCTATTAAAAATACTATAAAAAACAACTCGAAATAATAAGCTTTACCTTCGAATTATATCAATTAATATTAACGGCTCGTTTGAAGAATTTTATATTAACGGGTATATAAACGGACGACACCTTAATATTATATAACTTTTCGTTTTTTGTATTGCAAAATAAGAAACTGTTAAAAGCCGGTTTAAAATCAAAACCCAAAACGTTTTTCATAAAAAATAACGTATTCGATTTCAATAGTATTATAATTACCCTTCGGAACGGTATTTTAAATCTTACGTAAAAGGGGCAATTAGATGAAGTTGCTCTCGTTTCTTTAAATAACGTAAAACGAGCCGACAAATATAGATATTAATATATATATGGCGTTTAGGTTGGCTTTACAATACTATTTAAGGTAGTATTTGACCTTTTTATCACCATATAATACCAAACGGAGTTGATGGACAATATATATAAAGCGTAGAATAAACGTTTTTCGTAGCAAATATATAATTGAAAACGCGGTTTACAATTTATATTATTAAATATACGTATTACAAAGTTATTTGGTTTCATTGAAGGCTTTTTCGTGAACAATAAAGATTACAACTTATAAATTGGGTTCGTTCGAGTTTTCGGTAACGAAATATCAGCCCGAAATAGCTTTACGTTCCGAGGAAATATTAATTATTAAAGCTTTACTAAATGTAAAAGTGTGATATAAAACGTCTTGGATTTTAAAATCAATAGCATAGTTAAAGGCTTTAATTCGGGTATTACTATAAAGATAACAGTCCAGATAATGATTTTCAATTTTAGTTCACGCCCTATTTCTCTAATCGGTTATATTATTATTTTTGACTTTATAAGTGCTTAAGTCAATTAAATACTATAAACGAAAAGCGTTTAATAATCGAAATTATAACTTTACGCGAGTTGTATAAACTCCATGAGATCGAGAAGATAAAGTAATTGAATAGAAAGTCTAACCTAACAAGTATTATGAATACAACGACGCCGAATAAAGCCTTAAAAACACTTATATTGATCAATATATTATTTGTTAAAATTGTTATAAAGATTTTACGACCTTAATAAGCTACCTAATCATTAAATCGGCTTATTCTATACTATTTATACCGATTCACTTTTTACCTTTTTTTAAACGGCCTATTCGTACTGATCGCGGATTTTACTTTTATTAAACACGATTATTTGTATCGATTACTGATTTTATTTAATGTTTTTATTCAATTTTACGATATCGCGTTAATTTGTATATTTTACCCTTTTTATTTCATATTTTATATTACTTTTATTATTTTAAACTATTATTTTATAAAGAGTTATATAATTATTATATAACGTATTACATTATAACTGGACGCGTCGGCCCGACCCAAAGTTTTTTATCTCCTATTAAAGAGAAAAGGCGACGCCATCACGTCCCTACTGTTCTTCTCATCGTCCTTCCCATTTATATTAGTATTACTGTTATTACCATTAATGACATTATCAACGTTAACTAGGTTATAGCTTTATACCTTGTTAGTTATGCCTTTAAGTAAAGGTTTAAAGGGGGGATTTTCTTTTTTGTGACGATGTACGATTACATCATCGAATTCGTTTACGTAATATATACGTAAACTCCATTTTGAGGTAGCGACGGCGGCTGGTATTTCCCTGGTCCACCGGTTAACGCCTATTCCTAATATAATATTGGTTTATTTTTGTTATTTGCGACGATTTGTTTTTCGGATCGCTCCGAACGATATATTTTTATTAAATAAAGTTTTTAAGGTTCGTTTGGAATTTACCAAAAAGCCGGCCGGCGCGTAGTACGGCTTCTGCTTACGGCCCTAAAACTACTGGAATGGAAGCATACGAGTTATTAATACGCTCATAATGGAAGTAGCGAATCGAGCGGCACCCGTTTTCGTAACAATCGCTAATAAACTTACCCGTGGCTGCGGACGCGATACACGATACGTAAGGTGTGTTTATTCACGACCTAAGGCTACGGACCCAGATACGTCACTTTAACGTTTAACGCGTTGAAGAGGCCTTATGGAATACCTTAACGATATAAAATTCGAGGCGGCAGAAAATATCCGTCTCTTACTCCTTATTCATGAGAAAAGAAGAGTGAAAAGCGTATAAATGAAGGGATTAAAATATATGTATCTTGACGTAAATACTCTAGGTTGCGTTTACAGGGTAAAGGGATCCCCTCGGGTAATAGAGTCTTTATTCGTGGGGAAAGAGTAAGGTTTATAACTTTAGGAGCTCTCCGTTCCTTCTCCAAGTTGGGGAAAGGGAAGGGAGAGGAAAGAAAGGAGAATTTTTAGGCAGCGGCGGCGGGGAGGGGCGAGGCGGAGGCGGCGGCTGGGCTGGGCGGCGTAGCGGCAACGAGACTAGGTGGTGTGACGGCAGTAGCGGAAGGGCTTGGCGACGTGGCGGCGGGCGAGGAGGTAAGGGCTGGCAACGTAACGGTAATAGCGGAGATATCGCTCAAAAAAGGAGGGCTGTTACTATTGGTGGTGATGGTAAAGGTAATAACAGCGGTAATATCGGCGGCGGCAGCGATGCGCCGCCGCTTACGCGTGGGATAGCGCCTTGTAATTCGGTTTTTACGCGTTATTTGAACAAAAGAAGGGGTAGTTATAGGTGTCGGTTAAACGACTTACTTATTAAAACGGGATATTCTAGTTAAAGAAAAAAAAAAGAAAAAAAAGATACGACTTGGTTTATTTGAAGGAGATAAAATTTAAATTAAAATAATAACTTGTATTAATATAAATTACGTGCTTTTTTTTTAAAAAAAAGAAAAGGTTTTGCCTAGGCCGATAACGACATATCCTTTTTTTACTAACCTCATACGTAATTACGTAATTACCTTTACGTAATCAACCCTTATAGTATTGGCGTAATTATTCTTATTAGCTACGAAAAAGATGTTATTACCAATTATATCGCCCCTATTTAATTTTACGAACCAGACACGAATTACAATTACTATTTCGGCTAAACTTTACTAATTCCAACCGAACATACTAATTTGGATCTTTTACGATTAATACGGTAATAAAACTATTATTACGGAAACTATTAATTTGGATTTTTTACAATTAATACGGTAATAATACTATTACTACGGAAATAACCAATTTGGACCAATTACAATTAATACTACAAATAATACTATTACTACTAGGCTATAGGTACGAAGTATATAGGGAAAAAAGAAAATATTGCCTGTGTGGATATTACTATATACCCTTATAGATAGTATACATAGACCAAGTAACAGTGTACTGTATTACAGGATGTACTCCTGTAATGAGCACGGTAACGTGTCACGCTTTAGGCTACACTCTTACAAAACGCAAAGTGTATAATGCATGGATCGGTCTGAAATGCTTATTCCAGACCGACGGCAATGCGTGGATCGGCTTAGAAGAAGTATTCCAGAGTAATACGCTATGAGTGTAGGGCTTATAAGTCCTCACCTGTGGCGTATACCTTTGGATACTTCTTCTTATCTTATCATCTTACCTTTATACCAGAACTACCAATCTAACTATTACTCTTCTGAAGACCCTATATCCACGTGAATATTTTATGCTTGAGACCTTACCGACAATATTACTTTACATAAGTAATATATTTCCGAATTATTATAACCGTTTGAAAATCTATTTCGATACGGAAAGAAACCAAAAACTTTACAATAGATGTTAGACGGGTATTGAATAGACATCTGTAGGGGATTATGGTAACAATGTTCATAGAACCCTATGAAAAAAATTTACCACCTTATTGATAAAGTTTCCAAAATATTAAGCTGCCTTTAAATTAAAATATAGAAGATAATAATTATTTATATTAATTATTACAAAAGTAAACAAAGCAAATATATCGTTTAACCTAACGTCATTCAAGTCTTAAAAACATTCAGATACTTTTTATACAAGTTTCAAAACTTCATTTAAAACGTCTATATACCTATAAACAAGCTTCTGATCAATATTTGTAACAGAAATGATTGAAGTCGAGGTTTAAATTCTTAAGGAAAACCTCGTTGAAAAATTGGCTACGTCCTGGACCGATAATTTACAGTATACCTCCCTCAAAAACCGCCCCAGATACGGTTACGAAAACGACATTCAATGAAAAGAAAGCCCCGGAAACTGATGATAAAGCAATTCCCAACGAAAACGACCCTATAATCAAGTACGAAACCCACCACGTATATAGAAATACTTGCGGAGAAGTATACAAAGCTTTACAAGTTTCCAGAAACGCTGTATTATATACGGTAAAGTCGGTTATTAGTTGAAAATTTTTTACTATACGAATAAATTTGAATTAAACATCAATCTTGAGCTGATTACCTAACGAAAAAAATGAATGAAAGCTATTTTTATAACTTATATAACCGATTACAGAAACACAAAGAATAAATTTGACGACTACTTTTATAAATATTTCTTCAAATACGAAAACTTTAAAAAAGATAAGTCTTACTTAATAACCTAAGATACGAAAACCGACAAGGAAATTTTACAAGCTTGTAAAATGCCTTATTTGTTTACATCGCAGGCTTGAATTACGAAAAAGGAGTGTTAAAAGCCAATACAGAATTTTAATTTAAACTTTTCAATAGGTACAATAACCGATTTTAGGTTATTATACCAAATATCGGTGCAACTCAAATTTTAACCACTGGAAAACGACAATTTGATGCGTTTGCAGCGAAGTCTCCGAAATTCCCGAAATCCCAGCTTAATTAGATAAAAAAACACCGGAAAGTCTTATTCGATAAAGGAAAAACATGATTAATTGGTACTGACGTTGTAAATACGCGATTTGAACCAGTTATGTTTTACGTAATAGATTTTAAAACACTAATTCTATTATTATTAGCTAATATTAACAAGCTTGGAATCAACATTCGGAATACAACCAATCAACCTATCAGCGCCTCAGATAAAGTATTCATACCGATCAGACTTAAGTTTAGTTACCTGTAGTTTTTCCTTAAACTATGAGCAATTAAAGTTGTTTATATAACTTAACCGAAATTAAGGATGTTATATTACCGGTTTGAATACCTAGTCGCGAAACGCTTTTTACGGCTATATTACGCCGTTAGGCATATTTATTTTCGAAGATAAAACCATTAAAAGCTATCGAAAAATTTTGCTTCGAGTGCCATTTATGCTGGTAAGCCTGATGGCGGTTAAAATTCCGCTCTTGAACAATATAAACTTGAACTACGACGTTAGTATAAATAAAATGTATCTTTACAGCTAACTTGTACTATACGTTTTTAATGTAATAATATTATTTCAGGCCGAAAAATTCACGCGAAACGTTTTCGTTACGAATTGCTGGGATATAATAATGGATTGTTGGTGGAATATTTATGTAAACCCTTTAAATTGGATTACTTACGATGTCAATATAACCTTAGACTCGACCTAATAGCGTAACAAAGCTAGAATAGCTCGTAGTAAGTATAAGTAAATATTAGTAAAGGTATTATAAGGTATCGGAAAGTGTAAGTCATACTATAGACCGCTTAAAATTATATGGTATTATTGAAAGGATTAAAAGGTATTTGTTTAAAGAAATTGATCCTTTAAATAGCAATTGACGTTATGAACAACACATAAGACCCGAGTACGTTAACCATAATACTATTTATTTTCGGTAGTTACCCCAAAGTTTATACGAATTTAATACTGTCGACCGTTACGATAGAAAAGAATAATACTATGGTAGAAGCTATGGCAATATTACGTGTCCTATGGGTTGAAATTAATATTTCAAAAGTATTAGCCATGAAAATAGCCAGCGTAAGATTGGCGTTTTGGTTTTACTATTACAATTCAAAGTTTGGATTTGGAGAACGAAGGACAAAAATATTAGCTTCTAGAAAATTGAGTGATTGAGAGACTATGATGTGCTTTTGAACCTATTAAATAATACGAGTTTTTTGTTGTTGAACGATAGTGTGTAAATAAAAAAAGGAAATGATATACAACAGCAGTCCGAAAGCGTATTTTGAAAAATCACTAATAAGGTTACTTTTATGATGATGAATTTAAAACACCTTTAAAACTTATACACTTTCTGAATAGCTCTTTATAACCTTTACTTCACTACCAAACCGGCTCTCCCATACTAACAAAACCAGTACCACGCCGTCAAGGGCGTTTACTTAACTTGAATTTTTTTTAAAAAAAAAAACTTTGTTAAGAACTCTTTTGTCACATAATTTTTTTTAACAAACCGTAAGTTAAGTTTAACCTCCGCCTAAAAGGTATTATTACTGCTTTAGGTATCCCGTTTTAAAAGTTTACCTAAACAGAAATCTCTACTTTGATCGAACAAGGCAATTTTCGCTTCAAAAAGTTTAAATTAACGATTTACATCGCTTAAGGATTTTATTCACAGGTTTGATCTACTACGTAAAATATAAAGTTATTAAACCATATGAAAAAAAACCGGTTTGTAGTTAAGGAGTACGATAACTCCGGTAAAAAATATCATAACCTAATCGCTTTTTTTACAAAAAGTAAGCAATCGTTTGATTTTAGAGTTTGCCGCGTTCTAAATACGCCGTATAATCTTTATATTAAGCTTCGTAAAATTATACAGGCTTATAAGTAGTCGGAAGAGTGGGTTAAATATAGTATATAAACTTATATACCTGCGGAGCTCCTAAAGTATTACCTACTAGAAACGATTTTACGTATCTTAAAACCGTTTTACGAATTTATTAAGGCTGTGGTATAATGTTATAATTCCTATTAAAAGCATTATAAAAAGCGGTTCAAAATAACTCGCTCGACTTTCAACTATGTTTTTAAGTTTTAATATCACGTTTTAATGGATTTACATTTACTAGGATATGAATAAATAATAAATTAAAGTTATATACCGTTAAGTTTTACGTTGCGGAAAAAGGAAGCTTATAGAGGCAGACTTGAAAACGAAACCTAAAATATATTTGATGAAATATTGTATTATTAACTTTAACGGTATAATAATTACCTGTCGGAACGATGTTTTGGACCTTGTACAAAAAGAATAATTGGATAAAATTGCCTTCGTTAATTTAACCCGCGTAAAACGAACTGACAAGTATAGATATTAATGTGTAAGCGGTGTTTGAGTTGTCTTAATAGCATAGTTGAAAGCTTTATTTAACCGTTTCATCACTGCGTAATGTTAAACTAACCTTTCGGATGACTTATATAAAGTATTTAATAAACTCCTTATGTGATAAATTAGCAATTTAAAATGAGGATTACGATTTGTATCGTTTGATATACGTATCAAAAAACTCTTTATTACTACTAAAGGTTTTTTCGCTAATGATACCTATTATAATTCGTGAATAAAATCCTTTTTGATTTTAATAATGAAAAGCCTATTTGGAATGGATTGACTTTTTGTCAAAAATATTATTTATTATAGCTTAACTCAGTGTAAGCGGGTAACCTGAAGCGTTTTGGCTTTGGAAATATACGATATAATGAAAGGATTCGACTCTAGAATTACTATGGTAATAACGGTCCTTATAATTATCTTAAACTTTAGTTTATAACCATTTCCTGTGCTAGTTTATACTAATTCTTTTCCTTTTACAAATACGCGATTAAACTCGGTACTACAAACGACAAAAACCTTATAATATATATCATAGATTTGAGTGAGTTGTACGAACGCTGCGCAATTAAAAAAATAAAATAAATTAAAGCCAAAAAGAATTTAACGGATATAATAGCCAAAGGCGTCCCGAATAAATCATTGGAAACACTTGTATTAACTAACATTTTTTTTCGTTAGCGTTATTGGAAAAATTTTATAACCTTACACTAATGAAGAATTTTAGTATTTTATATATAATAATTTCCTTGTATTTTCCATTTTCATACCGTTACTAGAAGCTTTGTAATTATTTGAACTTTCCGTTCATACCGCTTTTAATATATTGTTACTTTTTTTTTTTACTATATTCACCGTTTCTGATATATTATTACTTCTCTTTCATTATTTACAACGTTGTTTAAAAAAAATTCCTTTTTACCTTTCAATTTGTTATTTATATTACGAATTCTTTATAATCAATTTTATCATTAAATAACGAATTATACCATAGCCGAGTTAACCGGCGTAAATATGAAAATAGGCAGCTAGTTACCTCTAAAAGGGGAGATGGAAGGTGACTTCACCTCTTCGTCGTCATCGTCCTCATTACCCCTCTCCTCGTCGCTCTTACCTTTGCCGTTAATGTTAACGTTACCATTATTACCGCTATCGACACCGCCACTGACATCACCGGAAAAGAAGCCTTGCCCTAGACTGTATACTTTTAGGTAAAGGCACAGGGGGTCTTTTACCTCCTCACGACGACGTACGATAATTTCGTCGAACTTACCTACGTAATATATGAGCAGACATATATTATAGGCGGCAAGAGCGATTGCCATCTCCTTAGGCCGCCGACTAACATCTATTATTTATTAGTACTGGTTTATTTTAGTAATTGCGAAAGTGATTATTCTTAAAAACTCTTCGGATAATATATTAAAATAATAGGTCACTGTTATTCGCGTTTGTAATTACAATGTTAGATTAACTTTACTATAGAGACGGCGGGCGCATAATAGGGCTTCGGCCTACAGTTTTAGGATTTCCAGAACGGGGGCATATCTGTTGCTAATCCACTCATAGCGATTGTAGCAAGCCAACCGACCCCTATTTTAAAGGAAATCGTTAATGGATTTACCTGCAGCCGAGAACTCGATATACGGCACGTAAGGCGTATCTATTGGCGCCCTAAGGACGTAAACTCGGGTACGTCGCTTTAGTGCTTTACGCGCTAAACTGTCCTTACAACATACCTTAACAATCTGTAACTCGATGCGGCGGGTTAGATCGTTCGCATCAGTCTTATTTAAAATATATTAAAATGATATTAAATGATAAGGAAATTAGTAATAAGGAACACGTTATAACTTCACTAGATTATGCTTTAAGCGGCGAGGGGGGGTGAGGGATAGCCGTTATAAGTAAAGAGGATTTTAACTATGGCGAAAAAGTAAGTTGAATAACCTTAGGAGCTCCACACTCCTTCTTTCATTAGGTAAGGGAAGGAAAGAAGGGAGAAAATAGAAGAAATATGTGGAGATATCATTGGCTGTGGCGAAGGAAGAGGAGGCAAAGAAAAACGCCGGGATTCATAATATATTACTTAAAAAGGCAGATATAATGGTAGGGGTGGTGGCAGCGTGGTGAGCGGCGGCAGTAACCGCCTTTCTTTTTCTTACGTAAACGCAACAAACGGCGCTATACGTCTTTACTTTTACGCGGTATTTATTTATAAAGGCGGTTAGTATATGGGGCTAATTAAGTAACCTACCTATAAACTCGGTTTAATAATTGATTTGGTGTATAAATACTGATTAACTGATCAAGATTTACGTTATAAGGGAGAACGCATCGTTAAAGAGGGGGGGAAAAAAGAAAAAAAATACTGGACTAATAGTGATATATATTTTTACATTGACTTTAATACACTTAATTCCGATAATTAGTCCTCCGTAATTACACCTCCATAACAATTTTGTTGTAATGGTACTATATACAGTGCAATAGGTCAATTTCACTTACAGTAAAGTTGACTATACTGACTGCAAGTTGAGTATGTTGTTTTGTGTAAGCTTACTGTATTTGGTGTATATTGAGTATATTATTTCACTCTTTACACTAGGTAACGGGCCAAGTAATTAGCCATACAAATTACTGTGCATACCGGCTAGCGGTCTACCATACCTATAATAATACATTCATTATTTGACCACGTAGTACTACCATTACTTCGAGTAATCGAATCGATAACTTTGCAAGGTCTAAAGCCTTATTAACACTGATCAGTATTTATTATATCAAGTACAGTTTGGCTAAGTAAAAGAAGAAGTTATTTTCCAGTTGTTACGCTTTACTTTATAGTTAGGATAGAGAAAATGTTTTTGCGAAGGGCTTTTACTACTGTTCCAGTCTTTACAGCAGTACGTAAAAAAGACCTTTGGGATGCCCCAGTCCTTATGACAGACTAAAGGTGGCAACGATATCGCTATTGGGAATACCAAGAAATCTTTACCGGATCTTTCTTAAAGACATTAAGATTAACTATTAGAAGTCTTAAATATCGGTAAGTTAACAAACAGTTAAGTTAATACTATTACGGGTACTACTATCACAAAAACTACTAAGTTTTACGGTCAAAACAACGAATGACCTTCGATCTTTACCTATAATAACAACCGACTTTTGACCTTCCTTTACACTTAACCTTTACCATTACTTCACTATTTTTACTTCTCTTACGTTAATTTAATCGTTAAATTCGGTGATTCAAACAAAAACGTTAAAAATCGTCAAGTCGCGTTGAGAAAGCCACGTTGCACGGCTTAACTCCAAGTCGCCAAAATCACACGCGACTTTACGCCAAAACTCTAAGTCTCTTCGCCTAAAAATCACTAAATTCCTTGTCTACCTAGTTTAACACTACCATAAAATTCAAGATAATACTTACCTAAGAGATTCAAAAGTGGATTGACGTTTTGTGATCTTTTTTTACGAAGTTATATAATAAAGAGCTTTAAAGGTAAAATATCAACGAAATTTTACGGGAAAATACCTTATTAACATCGTTAGCTACTATATTAATAAATATTATAGCGGTAACAACCCTAACAACGCCCTCGGCAACTTTTATAATTTCGTTAATAATTAAATTATTAATTTTTGAGTTGTAATTTAAAAAGAGGTTAAACGAAACTTAAGTCGAAACTTAAATAGTAAAGGATTTATATACTGGTATAGGGCGTTACAAATCTGGCACAAAACCTTTTTGACCTAGTTCAATTTAATAAATACTCCTAAGATTCACACCCTAAAAAAAAATGGACTAATGACTTTTAACGTCTATACCCACGTTTCAGGGGATTTGCCTTTGAACCTTAACTAAGTTAAGTCTCTTTACGCGCTAAGAATAAGGAACCTGTTAACCTACTCGGCAATCTAGTACTTTTACCGAAAACGTAAAGAACATCTTTAGCGGCGATAAAATACCTAAAGCGGCAGCCGCTCACACAGCTAAAGGAATTAATGTTAGCGCTTTACACCACTCTATTAAACAATATTGTTAAGCTTTTTGAAACCTTTAGGTTCTTTTTGCCCCCCAGCACTTTAATTAAAATCGTCAGCCCCCCACAAAACTTTTTTACAATAGGTTTACATACACGTGAAAACCCGTTACAAGTCTTACTATAGTACTTTACTCTTTAGGCTAGGAAAATGAAAATTAACCTTGATGCCGTATTTCGAAGCCTCTAAAGTTTAAATTTCCAAGAAATACTAATAATAAAGACTGTAATAATTATGGAGACCTGCCCACAAGGCCTATTAGGATAGTTAATATAAATTAAAAACTTCTTAGATACTTTGACAAGATCTGAAATAATATAGACTAGTACAACAGAATTTTTCATAACTTCTTCGATACGAAAATAATATTTTTTTCACATATTTGATAGTGGATAAAGGTTTCTTATTTTGGTTTTTACCTATTATTTCCTTGAATAATTATAGGGTATATTTGGAATTATTAACTAAATCTCCCAATCCAAACAATTATATTTCGTAAAATTAATTACGGTATGAAGGGCGTCTTTGAATACAACGTTCACCCTACATTATATCATTCATATTAGGCTACTACAAGGTAGGTTACGATAATGATGGAGAAAGAAGAGGAGAAAATTGTGATAAATATACTTAAATAAATAATTAACACGTTAATATTATGTTAGAAAGTAATAAGAAAAGTCTACGCTAGCGAAGCCATACTTTGTAAGTAGGTACACGCAGTAATTATGGGCATTAACGAGTTCTAATACATCTTACAACTCCTAAATACAACTTGAGAAGGGCCCTTTAGCCAGTTACGTTCCTCTTTAACAAATATAATAACGTTTATACCAAATTCTATTAATATATACCCTTAAGCTGATAGTTTCCCTTATTAAAAAAAAAAATTCGATAATTAATTACATAGACCATAAGTACGGTTATGGTCGCTTTTAATACCCAATGTCTAGCTTATCGACCCTAAACTGGAAATAACAGCCATTTCAGCGCTAATAAAGCCAAGATTCAAATGGATCTATTAACTGTAAGTATTACCGTCATAATAATGATTGAAGATTTTAAATTTATAATAAGTCTAGCTATTAGTTAACTCGACACCCCCTCAGTGAGCGAAATAATAAAAAGGTAGTATATTATATATATTACCCTACTACTTCTAAATATGACTGTTGAAATCAAGTCCGAAACTTCGAGGGTGACGTGCCAATTAACAGCGATATTTCCCTTCAAAAAATTAAGTAGTGTAAAAATACGGCTTTTAGCGCGACTTAGTCATTAGATGACTTCGTTTTCTTATACTGATTAGGTAGTAAAAACCCTTACCTTTGCCCTAATTAAGCCTATAAGCCTTTATATACTTTTAACCTTCAAGATCGTTACGCAAACCATACGTGTTGGTGTATTATATAAAATATAGGGGTAGTAAGGTATTTGATAGGAGGTTATTTATAATACGTGGTACCTCAAAGGGAAAGTATTACAGCTACTGAAATTAATGGTTACGATATTGGTAAAACTAAAGTTGACTTTAAACCAGGCGAACAACTATAGTCATTATGGATAACAGAAGTTCAAATTGTTATAAAAGCAATTACGTTTTACATCTTTGAATCGCTTACCCATTTCCTTTTTTATTTAAACTATATCAAACCCCTTGGTATTAACATTAACATTAATGCAGACGATCTAGTTAAAAACAGCCAAAAGTTTCCCCTTACCTTTAAGTAAGGTCATTTATAGTTTTATTTTAAAATCTTTAAAACAATAGTATTAGACTTAACGAAGCCAGAAATTCGCTAATTAAATTCAAGATTTAGCCACGTGGACTTCAATAGGCTTTATAAAGTCCTAATGTCCGTAAAGTATAAAGATGTAGAATATTTTACCCTGACGGCTATCAAAACGCTTGATTATTACTATTAAATATATACTTAAGCCTTACAGGAATTTAGGTTTATATCCAAAGACTACAAGGATTTTAATTATAAGGTTTTCATTAATACGTTTTACTTGAACAATAAGCCTGTTTTTTACGTCGGTAACTCCATGACCTCTTTTTACGGAGCAAAGTTTCTAAAGTTCCTTTCGGTAAAATATACGTGGAAAATACTAAGGATGTTATAGATTAAAATATATCTAGACCTACGTAACATTGTAGTCCATAATATCGGTACCAACTTTACGGCGGTAAAATTTTAAAAAAATATACCAAAATAATAGATATTTAGTGTAAATAGGTGTTAATGAAAACCTACTCAAGTATGGGAAAAGTAAAAATAGCAAATACTCTACTTCACCGAACGTATAACATCTTTACATTGGAAATTAAAGGATTGAAGTATCCGAAAGCACGTCTTTAGATAACGATAAATGGCCTAAACGATAATAAGGGCACTAACGGCCTAATACCAACACTGATGGTCTTTAAAGCGTACCTATACCTAACAAGGAAATATCCGCCATTAATAAATACTTAAAAACGCGCAATAACTTACGGCAAAGCCTTAAAAAAACTACAAAAGAAATTAGCACGCCGTCAGGTGAATAATACCCTTAATACTAGGAACGTCTTTATAATAATCGACGTACTAACTTTTCTGTTATATAGTAAAGTTCTTCTTAGTTGGCCTTTATCATTATAACATAGTCGATTCGAATCACTGTGGTCGAAGTAACTTGTGTTGCGTTAATATTGTTGATTTGATGTATATAAGTTCTAAGTTTAGCAGATTGCTAGCCGGTCTGCATACTAATTTGTATGGTCAAATGCTTTGGCCTGTACCCCACTTTGAAGTAAGCATTTACTGCACTGCACTTACAGTGTAGTCCCTCAAACTGCAGCCAATTTTGTAGTTAGTACAATCAACTTTACTGCAAGTAAAGTTGACTTGGCTGTATAGCATTTGACTACTATTTCAATAGTTCTTATATATTGGAAGCTAGACAAAATGGAGGGCTCATATAAAATCTTAAATATGGTAAACTATGAAGTAGTTATTAAAACTACTAATAGATTAATAACGTTCCTTATAAATTAGGTTAAACCTTATATTCGGGCTACTAATAATGAAGACCTTTAAGTTGAGTGATCGAGTTAATAAAAACCTCTTTTACTCATTATTGATAAGCCGATAAAACGCCAACAACGCGGACGACCCCTCCAAAAAAGAACGTTAAAATAGAGGAATATACACCGGGCTGTGTCTACAATACTACTTAGGTAAATAGTAAAGAATAGAATAACAAAAATTTATTATCAAAGCTCTGAGTACAAGGGATTGTTTAAAGCTTCAGTGAACCTTTTAAGAAAAGCGATAAGGTTAATATTAGCGGTTTATTAACTTAAGAGGTTGTATAATTCGTACCGAAGGTCGATTCCAACCTTTAAGACCCGAATATTACTATTTTTAGGTCGAAGATTATTTACGAAGTTAAAGGTAAAACCATGAGGCGGCCATATACAAAGTTGTTATGGATCCAGACTATTAGCCATTGAGTTTATAGGTTACATAACTGTGTACGTAATGTGATAGGTAGTATTCGTTCTGGGCACGGACCGGGTGCGGTTCGGGTGCGGTCCGTATACAGCACGTATAAAGGCACATAACGAGTTAGGTATTGATCATACCTATAGGTCCTGTATGGTAGGTTATGGTAACTTCTTTTAGTCTTTCACTGTACTTTCATATTAAACTCTATTTAGCACCAACTTAGCTTACTATCGTAAGTCGAACTATAATATACTATTAAGTTTTTTTTTTTTAATATTTTCGAACAAATATTACTTATGATAAACGAATTGATAGTAAATGTTAATGATTTTTCTTTACACCAAGCTTTATTGGGAAGGATGGACTATCGGTGAATACCTAGTTTTCCACCTTTATGGATACACCTCCTACTAATTTAGGGCCGACTTAGGCCAATATTTATCGTTTATAAGATACCGTAGATTATATCTCGTCAGCTATAGATTAATTGTAATAACCGGGTTAATCGACTTTAACTATTGATTTCACGTCCGACTTCCCGTAATTCATAGCTAAGATTTAGTAATTCGAGGCCGAATTGGCCGCGACTCGTGTTAGCTTTTCACTGAATTAGGGTGGGTAAAAACGATACAACTAACGGTAATTCGACGAATTTGCTTTTACGTGGGCGGTGACGCACTAAACTATCAAATTTATATTGGAAGCGGATAAAATATAAATTGGAGAAGGTCGGTATACATTCCTTTATGTATAGGGTTATTATATGGCGGCGATGAAGTAGGTGGTTATAATGTATTATGAAGCTGTCGAATACGAAGATATATATAATGTAGGCAAGTTTTTCGATTATATTGAGGCTGTTTTTAGCGATCTTAATAGCGTGGTTAAATTATTGGTTGAATTTGAAGAATTAGTTATAAGCGATAAAGACCTATAGGTATTGTTTTTTATTAAGTTTCAGATACTTTGGCTTAAATAAGCTGCTTTGATTAGCCTTCGGTCGTAAAATATAATTATTTTCGTTTCCGCTTATCGTTGCATATTCGCGATAAATTTATTACGGCGGGCGTTAACCGGGAGGATTATGTCGTAGCCCTAAAAAAGTATCGCAAACTTACCGACGAGTAGGAGTTTTAAAATTTAAAGCGAAGTTTTGGTCGCTAATTAATGGAATCTTTGTAGGCTTAATGACTAAATGATAATATAATTATAATGGGGGTTTAAGCCTTTTAAGTATTTTTGTTAAAAGGTTATGGTAATCGCAGTTAATCATTTCGATATTGCGGCTAGTTATTTTAATAAACCCGTTTGGTACTCGTTTATAACCAAGGACGTAAAGCGATGTGGACGACGGTAAAGGAACGTTAAACTAGTTTCGTTACGGGACTTTACGTATGTTATCGTTTATTGAATTATTACTAAAGTAATTACAAACTCTTTTCGGCATTACCTTTCACGTAAGTATATACGGTTTAAGTCGAAAAGTTAATAAATGTTACCTATTAACAACGATAAAGAAAGCCATAATTTTAAATACGGTTTCTTTTAGGAGTTATATAGCCTTAACGACGTAATGATAAATCGAATAAAAGAGAGGTTAATTTAATTAAAATACGTATAAACGAAGATCCATTTTTCATTCCTATATTTTTCAATAATACCTATTTTTGAATATTTAAATAGATTGTCGTTGTAATTATTATTATATTGTAAACGAGGATTTAGTATAACGGTTGTGAATAAAATAAATAAGGTTATTACCTTTTCTAAATTTTGGTATAATATTAGAGCCACGGTAAAATACGCGTATTAGAAAAAAAGCCAAATTTCGTATAAATTTTAATAGATAGTCGAATCCGATATTAATATATATCATTTCTAGAATAACGCGGGATATAATTTTGGTAATATTTTGGATATGATATTAATAGGTGATCATAAACGTTCGCGGCATTTATTTAGTAATTTATAATTAAAAAAACTTAATTATCATCGCAACAATAGTATGTCTTAGGTGGGAGGATATACGGGGCGTAGTAAAATCGATTTTTATTGTTTTAGCTATACTTTCGTACCAGAAAGTATGATGTACAGGAGATTGGTCCCGGTTAGCTTTTTTTATAAGCCTTTACAAAATAACCCGGATTTTGTAAGCGATGGCGATGATCAAAGTTAAAAAGGAAAAAGATTAGTTACGTTTTTTATTAAAATTTGTAAAATTTTGCGACCCATTCAATAAATATAAGGCTATAACCTTATCTTTATATAGGGGAAAACCCGATTACCACATTTATATTAAATTGCACGATGATGAATCTGTAGTAAAACGGTTTCAAGGGTGATTATACTTAATATTATGAAATTAATAGATAAATTTTAAATTCAGGAAAAAATTTTATCGGCTGTAACGCCAATATCATTCATTTTTCAGCTGAGAATAGAATAACGGTTTTATATCAATTTCGGAATACTAAATAAAATTACAGAGTAAAACAGTTTTCTCTTAACTTGAATTAAGAAGATCCTACCTACGTTATTGAAGTTAATTTAACTTACAAAGTTGGATATTCGAACAGATTTTTACTATATCTGAATTTCACCTGAATAGGAGTAATTAACGTCGTTTCGTACAAGATTCGGGTTATGTAAATATTTAGTTACTCTTTTTGGGTTAGCGGAAGCGCTGGTAACGTTTTAGCGATACATTGATTATATAATGGCGGATATTTTCAATAATTTCGTTATAGCCTACCTAAACGACTTTTTTTCCGGTACGAAATAAAACTGTATAGTGAAAGTGAGCGTAGTTTCGAAACTTCTTCGTAATATGTAACTAAATTTGAATTTAAAGAAGTATTACTTTATAGTTAGAAAGGTAAAATACTTGGGTTTTATTATAACGATTAAGGTAAGTATTCGGGGAGACTCTTAAAAAGTCTAGGTAATTCGCGAGTAGGAGTTACTACGTATTGTTTGGGGTATTCGAAGTTTTTTTGGATTTTACCAACTTTTATCGTGATTTTATTAGTAATTTTTCCGAATTAACGGATTATCTTGTTTGACTAATAAAGCAGAGAATTGGTTAGGCTTAGACGAAACGGGGAAAATATATATTTTAAACCTTAAAGAATACCTTTATTACGGCCTCTATTTTAGTATATTGGGATCCACATTTGCTGTGCACGGATCGTCCCCGGACCGCGCCCCAACCGCGCTTGGACCAGGTATGGCCTATCCTGTTACGTATGCAGTCACGTAATCTATAAATTTAATAATCAATAGCTTGAGTTTGTAATATATCCTCTTTTTCCCCGGATATTGTAAGGGTTATTGGCGTTCTGCTGGTTAAATGCAGGGAGCGAGCTTTACTCGCTTAATATGCGGGCCGAGTGTAAGCCGGTGATGCGGCGTTTAACGCGCCATATAACGTGGCGGCCGATCCGACTCTAGGCCGCCAGCGCCATAAAAAGCGCTCTTAATATACTGTATAACGTATTAGCCAGTTTGGTCCCGGGTTGCCGGCGCCGTACAACGCGCCCCTTGACGAGCCGTATGACGTATCAACCGGTCCAACCCCGTTTACGATCCTGACGGACCACAAAGGATTGGAATATTTTTTTCACCAAGTTTGATTTTGGAACGCCAAGTTAGATAAGCCGAAGTTCTTTTGTTTTTTTCATACCACCTACGGTAAAGGCTCGTAACTTGGGGCGCCCGCCTAGATACATTAACCCGCAGATTATAAGATAAGCACAAAGTTAGGAAACGCTATATACGAGTTTTTTTTAGCATATTTTCATTGTCATATTAAACGTGGTAACAATAACCTCATATATCAAAGGAACGCAAATTACGGCGGGTTATGTAAATAAATTTAGTAAAATCAAGGTTTGTATTGGAATGTCAATGCAATGGTATTGTATGCAGTGCAGTAGGTCAACTTTACTTTAAGTAAAGTTAACCATACTGCAAGTATATTGCTTTTTATAGACTTATTGCATTGTGTGTAAGTCGAGTGCAGTATGCTGCACTTCTCTCTAAGGCACGGGCCAAGAAGTTGGCTATATGAATTATAGTGCAGACCGGCTAGCGGTCTACCAAACTTGGAACAATACATATACCATCTGACTATTGTAATACTACTGTTACTTCGACCTCGATTCGAATCGACAAAGTTGTAACGTCTAAAGCCTACCAACACTAATCAGTTCTTATTAGGTTAAGCACAAATTGGTCAGGTAAAAGAAAAAAAGCTACTTTCTGGTTACGCTTTATTCTTTTTAGGTAAGATAGAGAAAAAAAATTTGCGAAGGGCCCCTATGCGTTATGTAGTTGTTCGCGGCAATAAATATGGAAGACTTATAGGCTGTGTAGTTGTTCGCGGTAGTTTATAAGTAAGCAACGGTATTGCTATTCGAAAACACCAAGAAATCTTTATCAATATTTCTTAAAAAGCGTTAAAATTAACCGCTAAAATTCTTAAAAATGACCAAGCCGGTAAGTTGGCAAACGGCTAAGTCAATTAATACTACAGGTACTACTGCTATAAATCGCAAGAAAAACTACTAAGTCTTTACTTTAAACAATATTTACCACTAATAACAACCTTCGACCGCACCATCTACACCAAATCTTTGCCCTACTTTACTTTTTTTCACTTCCCACACCACGTTAATCGTTAAGTTCGCTGTTCGGAGTGAAAACACAAGGAATCACCAAGTCGCATCAAAAAAGCCACGTCGCGCGACTCTACATTGAAACGCCAAGTTCATACGCATCGAATCGTTAAGTTCCCATGCCCTCAGATCGCCAAGTCTACCACCAAGCCTTACACAAGCCAAATCGTTACGATAGCTTTAAAACATGCTGAAATTAATACTGTTAACGACCCTGAACGAAGAAAAGGCAATTAAAGATCTTGGTATCGTCTTCGTAAAGAACTACAACGAAAATCTCTAATTTATTAACCTCACTAAAGACTCTAGCCCAAAACATCTAGCTAACGCAATCGATCGCTATATTCTCAACGCAAACTCTAACAAAGGCGGCTATAAACTTATAGCTATCGATATATTTTAAGACTAGTTTCGCGACTAAAACCTAAATATATAAAAAAGGCAGGTAGGTAAATAAAGATAACGCTGAAGGTTCATTTATTTTCTCGAAGCATCGAACTCAACACGAAAAAAGGAAAGAACTATAATCTGGCCACTTTACCCTACGAATAAGCCACGAATAAAAACCCCTAATAAACTTTAATTAAAGACAAAAAGGTTACTAGTAACAGGAACTTATAACGACTATACATACGTTAGTAAGGACCTGCCTAGGAGAAATTAATAGATTTACATTTCATAAGCCCTTAGATCTATTAGTTAATTAAGTAGAATTCTAGCCAACCCCTTTAAAACCAAGAGTATTATCGCCAAGTCTATCGAGATAAAAACTCCCAGGCCTACTTCCCCTAAGTTCATGAGTACGTTCAGTTCTAGAAGCCAAATTAAGGAAAAACCAATGTTACATGCAAGCCTTCTATACGCACAACCATTAGCTTTTCCCCTTCAAATTCGGCTAAAGATAATTATCCTACCCACCAATACTAATAGCAACCTTAATCTTTCCCCCAGTTAAAAGATATAAAGGGATTATATGACTATGTAATGATCACACTAAATACTTATGAGTAAATAGAAGGTGTCAGAGGGTTTATGTTAGAAGTAAGGTAGCAGAGGTAACAAAGGTGCAATATTAAGAAGATATTTGTTCGTACTGTAGAATAATCACTAGCTGTTAGGCTATTCAGGTGTATAGACTGAATAATTAGATTGACAACTAAAGAGCTATGAATGAAATACTATCTGTGTAGTGATAGCCGTGTCCTTATATCCTATAGCCTTCATACCATCTTCAGTACTAGACCGCTGAAGTCGCTGGTCGCTTCCTGCGGTCCGATATAGTATTGAATGGACCGCTCTTCAGTCCTTGCGGTTCTAACCCTAACCCCGGGGTCCTTACATAAGAGATATCTCCGCTTGATGTGTTGGACATGAAGCTTCTGATAGCGCAGCGGACCGCTGGCCTATTCCATGACCTACAGTTGGTCCTTAGGTTATAACAGACTAGTACATTATACTTTCCCCTCAGCATATCCCTTTAAATGATATGTACTATACGGTAATTACAACGTTCGTCAAAATCTAGAAAAGAAAAGAGAAGTATAAGAGTAAGCCGTACAATCTCTTCGACGTTAAGTTATGTCTATTCTTCAATATCTACCGCTAAATAAGAATTAAGTTGCTAGGGTTTTACTCTTGATTTCCCATTATTCTTACCGGCTAATCTAAGGATTAATACCTCCGATATCTAACGAATTATACCTTTTCCCGCTAAATCTACGATAGTATAAAAAGTCATTTCGAATACGATGTCAACTTTACCTAGTATTATACGGATTAGAATATGATTAAATAGTCCTCCATATTAAATTATATGAATTAGTCTGAAAGTAAGATGAACCTTTTAAATCAGATACTTAACAGACTAATATTTTACCAATAATCAATAGGAAACATAAGAGCTAATGAAGACACCTTACGATAATAGGTCCGGCAAGTAATTACGAGCTACAAAAAGTTCGAATACGCCTTATAATACCTTGATACTACCTTCGAAGGATTTTTTTAACCAATTAAGTTCCTCGTTAGCGGCCGTAATTACTCGAGTTTCCGGGTTAACTATTATATACACCTAAGCTCTGAAATTTAATAACGAAGAAAAAGGCCCTTTTAATTCGTATTACATTAATCAACGGTACGGAAAGCCTAGCTAATACGGTTAACGGAAGGCTTGAATCTCTATCCACGAAGAAAGGTATTCATCTTTCTCAAGGTCTTTGAATCAGTTAAGAAAATTGAACTTAAATACCAAAAGTTATTGGATTTACGGAAAATAGGACTGTTAATCAATGCGTTATACTGCCACCAAATGTAACGTAAAATATTTAATATACTACACATAATATCTTTTTGCCTTTAAATGGAATTATATAAATAGTATAATACAATTTCAAGGAAACGAAGTTAAAGGGAAGGAAAACAAACCGAATATTATCAGCTAATACGAAAATATTGGCATTAATATAGATATTAATCTGAAAGCAACGTAGTAACTAGCTGATCACGCATTTTTATACCGCCTTATAGGTAAAAACCCTTACCACCGTCATAACGATAAAAAACTTGGCCTTATATACATTTTTACTATTCGAAACCGTTACGCGAAATAAGTCTTTTAAGAGATTATACCAGATATGGGGGTAATACAGTATTTAATAGGAGGTTATTTACAGTATATTACATTATGAAGGGATAATAATATTATTACGGAATTTAACTACGCGGATGGTAATAAGGTTGAAGTTAGTTTTAGCTTTGGAAAAAAAACTATTTTTACTGGGATCGACGACGGTTAAAACTTTTATTAGCCCTAATATTTTCTATATCCTGAATTTTCCCATCGCTTTCCTCCTTAACTTCAAAAATATAAAAAACCTCAGCGTTAACTTTAACGTTTAAATTGACGAACTGATATAAGTTAAGGCTGGTAAAGGGTTTTCATTTAGCCTTAAGTAAAGGCATTTCTGGTTTCATTTTGAAAAACCAAAAATAGTGGTATTAAACTTAACGGAGGTAAAAAAAATTTAACTACGTCGCAGTTTTAACTAGCTGGTAACTAATAGGCTTCATAAGGTTTTAAAGGTAACTGATTACGAAAACGTGAATCTGTCGGTACTAAATGCAGTTAAAAGAATTTTCCACAACTGCTAAATATATTTACAAGTTCCCTCATAGTTTAAATTCATGTTTAAGAAAGATTAAGACTTTAATTCGAAAGTCTTCGTAAACGTATTTTACCTAAACGACAAGTTGATACTACACGTTATAGACTTTATTACGGTTTTTTATGGCGTGAAATTCCTTAAAAGTATTACGGAGAAAGAAATATAAAAGGTATTACGTACTTTATAGATTAACACGTACCGTGAACTACTAAATATGCTAACTTACAAGACCGATACCAACTTTATTACTATAAAATTTTCAATTTATGTAAAGTTAATTGGGATTTAGTATAAATAAGTTCCCGTTAAAGCTTATTAAGGTATTAATAAGGTTGAAAAAGCATACGCCCTTTTACAAAAGGCTTATAATATCCTTACATTGGAAATCGAAAGCTTTATAACCCAAAAATCACAGCTTTAAATGGTGGTAAAAGGTTTTAACGATATTATTAACCCTAACGGACTTATACTAACTTTATTAGTATTTTAAATTCCCACGTATAATAACTAAGTCGCTATCCTCGTTAAGAACCTAAAAGCGTATTATAGTATATAGTAAAGACCTAAAGAAATAAAAGAAGTAATCAGCATACCACTAGGTTAATAATACCCTTAATATTAGGAACAGACCTTTAATAATCAACGTGCCTTCACTCCCCTCTCAGAATAAAGTCCTTATATAACGTAAGCTAGGAAAATGAAATAAGCCATACAAAATTTTAAGTATTACCAATTTAAACGTTAATAGTTAAAATTACTAACGGCTTTATGACTTTCCAAGCCATATAAGTTAAGCCGTATAAAAGACTCCTTAAGTTTAATAAAGATCCTGACGTCGATAACCTCTGAGCCGAACGAATCAGCCAATACAACCCTCCCGAGCCGATCATTAACAAGTTAATAAAACGTCGACGGAGTGGAAGACTCCACAGAAAAAGGATATATACTAAAGAAGAGAAAAATGAGGATTACAAGCCTGGTAAGATATATATAAAAACGTAGGTATTTTAAAATGAGAACTTGGATAAAACATTTTCCCTTAATCTAAATATCTGGGGCATTATTAATATACCAAATAAGCCCTTTAAGGAAAATAACTGAGTGTAAATTAACGGCTTTTTATTATAGGAAGTTATACGGTTTAAACCGTTAACGTAATTTAAAGAGTAAAATGTTACTATTTTCAAATCAAAAATGGTTCACGAGGTTAAAAATAAGACTACAAACCAGCCGTACGAAAAGTTACGGCTAATCACTTGAAAATACGGTAATAAAATTAAAGATTAAATCTTTACTTCATCGCCTACTATTTAAAAGATTAACTAATATTTAATTGTCTTCATTATTATCAGTTTGACTGCTGACATAAAAGACCAGTTTATACTTAATAAACGGGATATTACGTAAGCTTACATGTAATACGCCACTAATCTTCAACGAATTATACTATTAAAGTTGCCAAAAAATCTAAAAGATAAGTTTCTAGCCAGTACGGTAATATATTATATAAAACCTTTCTACAGATTGGCCAAAGTAGTTGTTTACTGGTTCCTAACGTATTAAGAATACTTTAAAAACAAACTAGATATAAAGACTTTAACATTTAACCCGTTCCTATTAATTTCAAAGGGTAAAAACTTTAATATTATAGATATGCAAACTAACAATACTTTTTTATTCGGCAATACTAGATTTATAAGAGTGGAATAACGTGTTATCGAAAAGTTAGGCCTTTGGAAATGTATGCTAATTAAAACGTTAGCTATAGGTATACAACTTAACTTTAACGGATCGTTACTCCGTATCTATAGTGTTAAGGCTAAAAACGGAACTTATATTAGCCTACGCTCAAAGAGGTAAGCTAAGAGTCTGATGATTATCGATAAGATTAACGAGGCAAAGGTACAAAGATACTTAGAGTAAGGGGCTTGTACAGCCTATATTATTACATTATACTAACCGGAGGCATCGTACGATCTTTTCATTACTGTATAGGAAAAAAAAACGTAAGACAAAGACTTTAAGTTAAACAAGCGGATTTGGTAGCAAATAGATTACGTAGAAAAGAGAATTAATATGGTTTTTATAAATCTAACGAAAGCGAAGTTAATAATTTTTACAAACAGGTTATTTATCAATAATATTAACCTTACATCATAAATTAGCTTTTTAATAATATTCGTTCATAAGTATCGGTCGGAAATGCAATTTACGATTACTGAAAACCTTATACATTAGACATCTCTTATGTATAAGCACGTAACCCAGAGTATATTGGCTTCGGAAGTCTATAGTATAATAACAGGCTTTAATATCGGTATGGTAACTGACGACCTAACAAAAATTATTACCAAACAGTTGGGTTGCTACCGATACCTGTGGTAATATATACCAACTACCGGAGCCTTTACGAATACCTAGCAAAACTAGGGAGGACCAATAATAACGTCTAATAATATACGTAATAGCGTTATGAGAGGTATACGAAACCCGGGAAATCGATAAGTTCCGGTAAATTAACGGTAAAAATAACCCTACCGATACCATAACTAAGGCTACGCCTAATGGTGCTTTGAAAAGGTTTGTGGATATCAATATACTAACTATACGAATTGAGGGATACGTGGATCATCCGGCACGTGACGTAAAGAAATAATGTTACCCTAGTAAATTGGAAGACTGTTAGGGTAATGGCAGTAGTTTAAACTACTGGCAAAAGGTACGCAAATGGTGGCGTACTTGATTTGCTCAGGTTTGTGACGAAAGATTTGTACACGGGAATTAAGGAACTAAGGTTTCGGAAGGTTGGAGTAAAAGGGTCACGAAGGGCCGTAATTAATGTCAATTTCAGTATAGATTAATCAGAATTAATAGGGGTCTGGCTTGTTGTTAGCTTACATATCGAACAAGGATTTTATAAGTTGTTACTAATTAATGGCAAGCCATGCTAACGTAGAGGTATAAAACAAAAATCCGCCAGTATTGAAATAGTATTACAATGGTATTGAATGCAGTATAGTAAGTTAACTTTACTATAAGTAAAGTTGACCATACTACAAGTATATTGCTTTATGTGGACTTACCGTATCGGGTATAAGTCGAGTATAGTACGCTGCACTTCACTATAGGGTACGGGCTAAGTAATTAGCCATACAAATCAAAGTGCATACCGGCTAACAGTCTGCCAAACCTGGAGCAATATATCCACCATCTGACTACTGCAATACTACTGTTAACTTAACCACGATTCGAATCGACAACGTTGTAACGTCTAGGGCCTACCAACGGTTTGATTGTTTGATCGCGATAATATATACCTTAAGGGTGGGCCGGAGGTTTTCGAAGAGTCGTTAAGGGCGGGAGTGCCCCGGGCTCAGCTCACGCCCAAGTCGTTATCGGGGATAACTCTGGGGAATTTTAATACGCCGAAACCGGTTGTACCGTTACGGACTCAGTCCGTAATAAACCCGTTAATATCGTTATCGTCGAATAGTTGCCTTATTTTTGGCCCGGGTACCCTAAAAAAATTATAAAACCAAAAAGTAGCGAATAACCTGTTGTATAAAGTTTGACTATTAGCGGTTTTCGAGGGCGTTAGGCGCTTTCCAACTAAAGCTAGATAATCGGTATAAATTAAATATTGTAGGATTGATTTGTAGAGTACTTTACATTACTGTAACCGCTTATAATTATTGTGTTAAAAACTATTCACGACTAAAATCTTATAACAGACCTAGGATTGGCCTATTATAAGTCATACGGGTAAGAATATTTTATTTCGCGTTTTTCAACAGGATTACTATTAGGAGGGAACGGTCGTATATATTCGATACCTATGTTAGATATGTATATAATACAACAAGACGAAACCTTGTCATACCTTAGAACAAGGCCTCCTTTAACCCCTCCCCATCCCATATCGGTATTGGGCACATATTTCTGTCGACTTTATGGTCCGAGGAGCTCGCTCTCATCTTCGATGTCACCAAAGACGAGCAGGTCTCCTATGGTTCAAGGAGGCTACAATAGGCAGTCAGAAGCAAAGTATTAGTATACAATGGGGCAGCATACTTTGTAGGGCGGCTTATTATTTCTACTAGAGATGCCGGCGATGGTGTGGCCTAAGCTAGGTTCATTGTATACGTCGGTTATAAGTAAAAGGTAAAAGAAATAGCTAAGAGACATCGGCGGCAATTATTAGCTAGAATATAAAGGGTGGAAGTAAAATTATTACGAAAAAGGTTAGATGGAAAAGTAAGAGCAGCGTTATAAAAGGGAAAAGAAAGAAGTTTTAGGGGCTACGGGGTTGTTTGTATTTATAAGCATTGGGGGACCGGATTCGAAAAGGGTTACGTGTTATATGGGGCGCGTTACACAGCACTAAGAGCAGGAGCAAAGTATTACACGGCGTGTTAAAAGGTGCGTTATATAGCACCGGCGGAAAAAAGGATGTATTATACAGCAAGTTAAAGGGCGCGTTATACGACGCTGGTAACCTGAAGTTAAACTAGTTGATACATTATACGGCTTATTGAAAAGCGTGTTGTACGGTGTCGGCGACTTGTGGTTAAACCGGCTAATACGTTATACGGTACTTTAAGGGCGCATTATTCGGCGCTGTCGTTTTAGGGTCGAATCAGCTGATGCGTTATATAGCGCGTTAAACGTTGCGTTACCGGCTCGCATGCGGCCCACGTATTAGGCGAGTAAAGCTCGCACTCTGCATTTAACTAGCAGGAAATCGTAGCCCTTATAGAATCTGAGGGAAAAAGGGGTATATTATAAACTTAGGTCATTGACTATTAAATCTATATGTTATGTGATTATATATGTAACGGGATAGGCAATACTCAGTCCAGGCTCGGTTTGAGCACGGACTGGGCGCGGTTCGTATACGGTATGTATAAGGGCTCGTAACGGGCTGGGTACTGGCTATACCCATAGGTCCTATACGGTGGGTCATGGTAGCCTCTTTTAGTCTTCCACCGTATCTTATTAGTAAACCCCATTTGATACCTACTTAATTTACTATCGTAGGTCGAACCATAACAAAAGTTACGTTTAATCGCTTAAGGATACTGCGATAAAGGCAAAAACTAAATCCTTATATAATAGTTAACGATTTAAAAAATCAATTAGCGTTTAATAGTCGCTTTAGTAGCAAGTTAGGCAATGAAACCTAAAGTCAATTTTACGTTTAATAGTCGTAATATAACATAAAATTATACGTAATTAGCAGCGGATTTTCAGCGGATCGTATTAATAAAATTGTCATAGGAATTACGTATCATTTACATTTTAGTAACAAATCTACGATGTATTAAGCTATTATACAGATTAGCTAAAACAGGCGTTAATTAATACTTAACCTAATAATTGTATTTTGAATGAAAATGTGGTATAAAATCTTTAACATACGACCTGTATTTACTAGTAACGTAAAAAAGGGATTTCGGCTTAGTGTGTATATAAACTAATGATATCCTTTTCTTTAAAACGACTGGTTTTATAATATCGAAACAATAGGCGATTAAGAACTTTAAGTTCTAAATTACAAACCGGTTATAAGGTTGGTGAAAGGTAATCAAATTCACTTTAATAAATCGTTAATCCATATACTTAATATTAATACCGGCCTTAACTTTCGCCAAAAAGGTCGGGGCATTAACTTAGCTACGATTAATAAGATTAACGTAGCTAATGCCCAACGATACCTTGAATAGCATACCTGTAACAGCTATATTACTACCTTAAGTCAATAGGCAATATCGTACGACCTATTTATCGTAGTATAAGTATAAAAACCAATAAATAAAAACTTTGTCCGGTTAAATTAAAGTTTCAAGTAGTAAATACAAAACTTGAACTGAAGGATTAATATAATTTTAATGAACTTATTCAAGGCTAAGTAAATAATCTTTATTAATAGGTGTTTTACAAATAACACCGACCTATTTTTATATATTGGTTTTCTTATAACCTTCATTAACCAAAATGAATATGAAAGCCAATTTAGAATTAAAAGCAACCTAATTTACTAAACCTTTATTAAGTGTAAAAAGATTACCCGAAACGTATTAACTTCTGAGGTTTACTGTATAATGATAAGTTTTAACGTAGGGATAACGTTGTAAAAAAAACCTTAACTTTATTACCAGGTACCTAAAGATTCCTTATATTTTGGTAGTATCTTGTACCGACTCGAAAAGCCAATTAGAATACCTTTTAAAACTCGAAACCATTAGTGAAAAACGTATAATAACTGACGTCATTGCACTCTGAAAAGCCTACAAAGAAATGGAAATAAAGGAGTTTCGGTAAATTAATAGGAAGAATAATCCTGCTAATGCCATAATGATGGTATCGTTAAGCAAAGCTTTTAAAAGGTTTGTAAATAGTAACAAGCTAACTATACGTATCGAGAGATAAGTTAATAGGCTGCCCGGAAAGCCCGAATCATGTAATGGCGGTTAAGGATATGTTGGTAAACTGAAAAACTGCCAGGGAACTGACGATCGCAACTTGTTTGATTGGCACGGTTCAAGTGGAGGATTACAAAGGCTTGTGATGGAAGAACTTTTTACATAAGTTGATAAACTCGGACTTTGAAGCTACGAAGCAATTAAGGTCAAATGAGGTTAAATCAAGTGCAATTAGGTGTAATTTAATGTGAAATTTAACTAGAATTAACAATGGTTTGACCAGTTAAAGAAAATTCGATAGCAATCGAAAAAGATTACTTAATCATACGAACATATATGTACAAACTAAAAAGCGGCCAATATTGGAATGATACTAAATGCAATATAATAGGTCAACTTTACTTATAGTAAAATTGACTATACTAATTGCAAGCTAAGGATATTATTTTGTATAGGCTTACTATATTAGATATAAGTCGAGTACAGTATGCCACACTTCATACTGGGGCACGGACCAAGAAATTGGCCATACAAATTACTGTATAGACCGGCTAGCAGTCTGCCAAACCTAAAACAATACATCTACCATCTGACCACACAATATCACTCTTACTTAAACCAATCGAATCGATAACGTTGCAACATCTCAAGCTCCATTAAGAACTTTCGTAATTACACCCCTATAAGGATTGATAAATACATCGTTATTAATAACTATACCGCTACCAATTACCTAAATCAACTCAGCCTTTACTATAATTACTACCATGGTTAGAATGAATAATCCGAGCCTTTACAATTTATACTGTAACTACTATTATTACTAAGCTACAGATACAAATTATATTACAAATTAAATTGTTATTAATAAACCACAGATATAAACTTTATCATAATCAAATTGTTATTATTGAATTGCGGATACAGGCTATATTAAAGGAAAAAAAGATTACCTATATGAATATTATTAGAATATTTATAATTAATAAGCGGCTACGTTATAAGTTGTACCCATATAGAAGTGCATGATAACGTGCCACTTTGCAAAGTGTACTCTTATAAAGTTTATAATAGCGTGCCAGTGCTTTGAAGTAGTATTGGCAAAGTGTATGGTAAAGTGCTACTGCCTAAAATAGAGATTAGCAGAGTATATAATAAAGTGCCACTACTCAAGTAAGAGGTTATAAGCTTTGACCTGTAGCGTACACTCTCCAGATGCCTCTTCTCCCTTCTATATCTTACTATCTACTTCAATACAAATATCAATCGTTATAATTACTTTTCTAACGTACCTGGTACCATAGAAACCCTACCAACACCTATACCTAAATTTCATCGTAATATTACTTTCAATTTCATGCGACGAAATTCATAAACTATATCGGATTGCGTAACTTTGGACTTAATTATACTAATTACTTATAAAACAGTTGAAAAAAATACTTTTAATATTATGATACATAATATATGTCACGGCAAAATAAATCGTTTAATTTATCAGGTAATTTCATTATATAATTAATTTTGTGTCGTTCAATCATTTCAATGAAGAACATAAAGTTTTTATTGGATTTTAAATGGGACTGTCCTTAAGACAGTCAGTTAGCATTAGCTTAGTCAAGGCCAGGAAGGCCTATATAGCCAATCTTTCAGGCTGCCTGCAGGGGTATTTCGTCCTTTACAACTTAGATCCATAATGCAACACGAATACAAAACAACCGAACAGGCCTACATTCAGACCGCGGTAAAGTCATCCGACAGTAGCGTTCAATAGCCGCTTCAGGCTCCATGCAAATAGCGAAACAAAAGAAAAGGGGGCTGTCAAGTTCAACCCCGTGCTGAAACGGTCCGTGCCACCAAACGTAACGGTTAACCCCCATGCCCCTTCCGCCCAGCAACCACCTCGCCACGACCCAACGGACCTTTAGCATGACCTCCGACTCGAAGTCGAAGTGAAGACAAATCAAAAGGTAAAAAAAAAAAAAAAACCTCACTCGGGATCAACCCCAAACCTCCCCACTCCCCCCAACACCCCGTTGCCGCCCAACCACAACGGCTCCCACGATGGCCCCCACCAAGCGCAAGGCGGCCCCTGCCAACGAAGACGCCGCCCCGCGGCGCTCAGCGCGCGCGCGCACATCCCCCGCCATCGCCACCGCCACCGCCACCGCCACCACCCCGAGGACGAAGAAAAGCGGCACCGCCAACGCCGCGGCGGCGGAGCCCCAGGACGCGGCCGGCGGCGGCGGGGCCGGCGGCGGCGGGGCGCGGCGGCAGTACTGGCTCATGAAGGCGGAGCCCGAGCCGCGGCTCGAGCGGGGCGTCGACGTGTCGTTCTCGATCGACGACTTGGCGGCCAAGACGGCGCCGGAGCCGTGGGATGGTGGGTGTCTGTCTTTTGCTGTGTTCTCCCTGATTTTTACAAGAGGGAGGGATGTAGCGATAAGGTGAGATGCTTGCTGACTGGAGAGACACAGGGATCAGGAACTACGTGGGTACGTTTATGCACGAGCCTCGCTTTTTCTTTTTTTCTTTTCATGTATGTGGATATGTCGGGTTTCACTATTGCTAAGTACGTGCGTGCACAGCGCGCAACAACCTCCGCGCGATGAAGAAGGGCGACCTCGCCTTCTTCTGGCACTCGAACTGCAAGGAGCCGGGCCTTGTGGGGACGATGGAGATTGTGCGGGAGCACTCGCCTGACTGTACGTGTGCTCGCTACCCACCCATCTATGTCTATCTCTTCCCTTTCGACCCCTCCCTGACCATCTACGCCCGTCCACCCCCACAGTGTCGGCCGACGACCCGAACTCGGCCTATTTCGATGTCAAGTCGACCACGGCGGCCGGCGAGCCCAAGTGGAGCGTCGTGCACGTCGAGTTGCGGCGCAAGTTTGCGGCGCCAGTGACGCTCAGGGAGCTGCGCGGGCATGCGGGGGCGGGCGGGCCGTTGGCGGAGATGCAGATGATTCGACAGAGCCGGTTGAGTGTTAGTCGGGTGAGTGCGGAGGAGTGGGATTTTTTGATGGGGTTGGTGGAGGCGAAGGAGAAGAAGGCGGGAGGGAAGTAAGTGCTAGTAGCTCCTCCTGAAGAGTATGTCCGAAGCAGACAGCGTTTGGATGCTGGAAGGTCTGATGGCAACGGCCAAGGGTACCTGGCGTCAAGGCTCCTTCATCAGTGCCACGAGGCCTTGCACTATACGGAAACTAAGACAGCCCCGGCCTGGCATACCCACATCATGCCTTCTCGAGTTTGAGCTTGGTGTGCTCCAACACCGCCCTGAGCCCATCTTCCAAATCTTCCCTCGCAAGTATAGACTCCATCCAAGCGACATTCTTGGCCGCCAATTTGGTTTTATCGGCCGTGTTGTCTGTGACCTCCAACTGGGCCTTGATCCTTGCCAGCACGTCGCGCAAGGCACGCGGGAACTCAGGTGTCGTGATATCCACGCCGATAAACGGCTGCCTAATGATACAGCAGCTTGTCGAAGGATGCTTCGGGAAGTCTTCAGCCATGATGTCCAGCAAGAACTGCACGATGACCGGCTGTGCAGAGAGGGTGGTGAATTTGGCGAACATGTTGAAGAAGGCCTCGCCGGAGGGTGCGCTCCAGAACAGCTGTTTCCGCGCAGAGTCGACGATGGCCTTGGGGATGGCGCCTTCCAACGCTGGGCTCTTCTCGAGCTGTTTCAGGTTGTCCTCCTCCAACACATTGGCGACCTTTTCGCTCTGGCTCGCAGCCAGCGGATCCTGCGGCAGCATGACTTCTCCATCGCCGCCGTCACCAAAGTCGTCCTCGTCTTCGTCCATATCGAGCATTATGATATCACTCTTCTGCACGGTATGCACTGCCGTTGAGCCCTCGTGGCCCTTCTTTCCAGCCCCGGCGATGCCTCTGTTCTTCCTCTCCATCTTGCCCAACCACTCCATTTCGACACGGGCATACTCGACCCACAGCTCAGCACTGGCGCTACAGAACCGACATCCGCGCATGAAAAAACTCCGTGCGGTGTCCATATCGCCATCGGCCACCGCACGCCGGCCCGCCTGGACCCACAAGCTAACAGCCATGGGGTGCAGCCTCAGCGCGCGCGTGATGATGCGGCGCCAGCGCTTGGTGGCCTTGACGGAGGCGGCATAGGAGAGGTAGTCCCGCCACAGGACCAGCGATCCCGGGTGGCGGAAGACGGCGCGCTCGTAGATGTTGAAGATGCGGGCGTTGGAGGCGTGGGACGTCGAGTGCTTGATCTTCTTGCGGGCGCAGCGCTTGGCGCGCAGGCGGTCGAGTGAGGCTTCCCAGGCTATGTAGGCTTGGAAATTGGCAGGGGTGCTGCCGGGGCCGAGGACGAGATGTTCGTGGGAAGTGCGTTTAGAGACTAGGATGCGGATTTCGTCCTGGAATCGTGGGTTAAGCAGGTGAGTGACGGCTCGAGGACTCTGATAGTGGATGCTGGAAGAAGAGGGAGCTCACCTTTGAGAAGATGTTCTTCTCTTCAAACTCGCGCAGCTGGGGCACTGCCCGCTCGAGGTGGAAACGGGCCTTTTCTGCGACGTTGGCCATGCTGGATATCGGGATGCAGAGCCTGTTAATGTTGTTGATACGCAAGTGAAAAGGCAAGTTCCACGAGCGCCATTCTCGATTAGGCTGAGTGTTACCGTACGGCGCGCAATGAGGGCCGTGCACGACAGGGTGCGCCGAGAGCCACACGCCTCAACCTGTGCTGTCGTAGACGCGGCGAGGACTTCGAAATGCGGTTAAGCAGTTGTACTCCGGCGTGTATGAATGCTCATGCCCTCGACAGAAATGTCACAGAAATTCGTAAAATGTAGCCTTGTCGATTGTGGACCAGTGCAGATCGTACGCAGTATGCAAAGTCTCACCTTCGACGTCATTACGTACATAGCACAGGCCAAAGTCAACCGCTGCATATTGGCTCGAGGTACCTGAGGTACCTGCCACACGGGCCCCAAGCCGTCGCCCTAACAGGCAAGCTTCTGACAAGAACACAACACATCGCCAGATACTCCAGCCTTTCCGAGGTTCACGCCCTTGCAACACTTGAATGTCTTCCACCTCGCCTCGTCCCCAGGCTTGGTAGGCACGGCCTGAACATCCGCAGTCAACAACGGAGCACCGGCCCACACGATCAACGTCACGATGGCGACACCCAAGTACAAGGACAAGGACGCAGGCGTATTGGTGGCCATCAACGGTGTCTGGGTCAGTTGGCTACACACCATCGTCGCATACAGTATGTCACGTCATCTGTCATCTTCTGCCCGCCATGCCCGCCATGACCGCCATGCTCGCCTCCATTGTTCCATGTGCCATGTGCCATGTGCCGTGACAGGCCGTACCAGCCATGTCTGACCGCTTCCTCGCCCCTCTGCAGCCGCCTTCCTCAGCGCCCTTTTCGTCGGATGCTTCCTCCACTACCACAAGATCGTCCAGAACGAGTGGTTCGGCTACCCCCAGGAATGGTTTCCCTCCGTCTCCGCAACAATAGGCGACCGCTATCCCGAGCGATCCTTGTTCCAGTTCTTCATCGCCGTGGCATCCGGCCCTCGCTTCGCCCTCGTCGGCTTCTGGTACCTGCTGTCGCGGAGTCCCGGCACCAAGTTGCCCGGCTTTGTGGCCTTCTGGGGCGTCTTCCGGTCCTTGACCTGTGGAGGCTGGACCTACGTGACCTCGACGGATGATCATGACTGGCACGATATCTTCATGATCTCCTACCTCCTCGCCACCATTCCTTGGACCTTTGGCTGCCTTTCGCTTAGCCCACCCAACCCCGTCGCCATCAAGTACCGGAAATACACAGCTGGCGCCTTCTACGGCAGCCTTATTCCCCTGATCTACTTCTACATCCAACACAAGGTCCATCGCATTCCCGGCGGTGAGTTGCTCCCTGTGACGGACAAGACTCAACTAGCGATATGCTACGTGCTGACGAAACGGACGTACCCATAGCTTACACCCACTACGCCTTCTTCGAATGGTCCCTCGTCCTCCTCGACCTAGCATTCGATGCTGTAACCGCCCTTGACTTCAATGCCTTCGACGTGGTAATCCGGGACGTCAGCGGTGTCAGCAAGGGGTATGTTCAATGGCTTCCGAAATAATATCTTGGCGAACCAAGAAGCCCTTTGCTTGTGTTTGGTTTGTATGTACACAGACCTGCGTACATATATGCAGACAGGTAATACAAATCTTGGTGACCCTGCTTCTAAGTCACTTCCGTGTCTAGTGCCAGCCACTCGTTTGTCTCTTCCGCCGACGAAAAGGAGTATGTGAAGCCCCGACGGTGTCCTGAGCACACATTGGATGCTTGACACATCTGACTGTGTCTGGCAGAAAGAAATATGCAATGGTCGGTGTGTTCGCAAGACCGTTCAGCACCAACGAGGCGATCGATATCGTGGCCGACATTTACCATGGTGTAAGTGCTCGTATTTCCCAATACAGCCAGATCCACCTTCGAAACCCCGCCTGAAATAGCCAAAATCCTATAGTTCGTCTTCTGGTCCATCCTCACCAGTCTGGGCGTACTGGTTTGGTGTAAGTATACATATGCCCATGGCCACATGGCCGCACAGATCAGCTGCTGACCCCATTTGCAGACTTCCCGTTGTGGTATATGGGGATATCCGGCTTCGAAGCAATCATCATGTGCAGCATCTCGCCTTTCCTCCTCGGTGCCACTTCCTTGAGGAGGCTGATTCTTCGGAATTTGCGGGTCGTCCACCTGCTGTCCCTCACTGGTCTGCTAGCATATCTCATCACTGACCCTATTATTCGCCTCGGCACTGTCGGCTTTGCGGTATCGATGCAGTGCCTGGCTTGGTCGGCAACATTCTACTCCGAGTCGGTTCACGAGGGGCGCCTTGAGTCGAGAATTCTGGCTTTCGTGTGCGGCCTGCTCATGTCGGCCATTGTTAAGTTCATGTGGCAGACCAACAACCCTATTTGGCCCATCATGCACGCTGCGAATGGAGGGTGGAACTTAACCGGCCTCATCCTGGCCGTCCCTGCCGCCCTTCGATTCACGCGGCGCGGCGCACTCAGCAGTGGTAGCGCCGACCAGGTCAAGGACGGATCAAACGTGCTCGCAGCAATGAGTCTTGCTGGTCTGTTCTTCGGCATGCACTCCCTTCTCTCGGACAGCAGCACCATGATTCTTTGGGGTTGGGAAGGTCATCCGATACGAGGGCCCACCGCCACCACTGCGGCCTGGTACACCATTTTCGCCATGACGGGTGGCATTCTCCTCGGCGTCTTCCACCAAGAAGTCGTCAGCAGCTATAGTTTTTACGCTGTCGGCTGTGTAGGTGCAGCTGTTCTCACGTACTTTCATCGCTGGTTCGGCTACCTGGGCGCCCTCACCACGGCGACCTTCTTGATGGCCTCGGCGTTCCCAATAATCAGCAATGCAACCAAGAAGAATCCCTCGACCACATTTGGGCTAGGTTTCTTGTTCTACAACATCATGCTGCTGTTCCACGTCTGGGTGGTAGCATATGCCTTCGTGCCCGGTGGCCCGCTCGTCCGCGAGCACACCGATTGGGTTATGCTGACAACGTGGCTGCTCATTGGCGCGGGATTCCTGGACATAAACAACATCAAAAACTCGCGCCGCACCGGAAAACGACCCATGTCAGCCTCCGCACCCAAGCCGCACCGCAAATACCATGTCGCCTCGCTCGGCGTGCTCAACCTCGTCTTCCTCGGCGCGGCGTTCCTGCGCTTTCCAACCAACGACTACAAGCCCTACCACGCGGACCAGAACCTCATTACCGCCGGCATTTGGACGATCCATTTCTCGCTCGACAACGACATGTGGTCGTCCGAGGTGCGCATGCGCGACCTGATCAAGGAGCTGGAGATTGACGTCGTCGGGCTGCTTGAGAGCGACCTGCAGCGCATCATCATGGGCAACCGCGACACGACGCAGTACCTGGCCGAGGACCTGGGCATGTACGTCGACTATGGGCCCGGGCCCAACAAGCACACCTGGGGCGCGGCGCTGCTGTCAAAATTCCCAATCTTGAACTCAACGCACCACCTCCTGCCCAGCCCCGTGGGCGAACTCGCGCCCGCCATCCACGCGACCATCGAGGCGTATGGCGAGCTCGTCGACGTGTTCGTATTCCACTCAGGCCAAGAGGAGGACCCCGAGGACCGCCGCCTCCAAGCGGAGTACCTGTCCAAACTGATGGGCACCGTCACCAACCGTCCGGCGATCCTGCTTTCGTACCTCGTCACCAAGCCCAAGGAAGGCAACTACAACACGTACGTCTCGGACGTGTCCGGCATGCATGACATCGACCCGACGGACTGGGACCGCTGGTGCGAGTACATCCTGTACAAGGGCCTCAGGCGCGCGGGGTACGCGCGTGTGAGCCGCAGCACCATCACCGACACGGAGCTGCAGGTGGGCAAGTTCGTGGTGCCGCGGTCCGAGGCGGAGAAGGCCGCGGCGCGGACAGCGGGCGCGGAGGAGCGGGATCGCAGGGTCGCCGAGGCCGAGGTGGGCGAGGGCCTGCGGTTTCCAGCGATGTTCAGGGGCGAGGGCCGGCGGGGGCATGCGTATCATGTGTTCAATGAGCCTAGGTACTACGGTTGATGAGGTGGGTATCATGGGGTTTTTATGTCCTTTACCCAGGGTGACTCGGGTATTTGCTTGCGGGCATAGCGATACCAGTGATTGGGAATGGGCAATGTGGGGATGCAGGTGTGCCGCGCTGTCGTTTTATGATGTTTTCAACGTATGCCTTACGACACCTACTAGGGCAAGATGACGTTTGTATAACCATAATAATTATATGGCTGAGCGTTCATTTTCCATTTCCCACAGTGACTTGGTCGATTCCGACTTCGGATCGATGTATAACTAGGAGACAACATGGTACAAAAAACTCGGGTCGGGGAATGTATTTTTTTTTTAAAAAAAAATTACTATCACCGAGCAGTGCCATCTATCAAGTATAACACTTGCTGCTACGAAATAATCTTATAGATACCGGCGGGAGGGATCGTAAACCGGGTCCTCCTAAGACCTGTGCAGGTCCCAGGGCCTCCGAGCCATCCTTCCAAGTCAAACCTTAGGGTGCCCCACAGTTTAGAGACCCGTGGCGTGTAAACTGTAGCCCTGGTCGGGCCGAAAAACGCGGCTTAATCAGTCCTTGCCCGGCGCCTACTTGCGCCAGGGATGCAACTGTATGGAACTTTTGAAAAAAGGGTCCTGTAAAGCAAATATGTTGAAAGATAACCCGTGAAAAGAACGAGGTGTAATGATCACACTAAATACCCGTGAGTATATAGGTGTCAGGGTTTATGTTATCAAGAAGGTAGCAGAGGTGCTGAGTGAACAATATCGCAACCGTGCAAGTAATGATCAAAAGCCGTGAGGCTATTCAGATGTGTAGACTGAATACTTAGATTGACAACTGAAGAGCTATGAAGGAAATACTATCTATGTGGTGATGACCGTGTCCTTATATATCCGTACCTTCATACCATCTTCAGTACTGGATAGCTTGGATAGCAACATATCCAACATATCCTATGCGTCCGTGCGTTAACCCTAACCCTGGGTTGCTGACATAAGAGATGTTCCCCGCTTGATGTGTTGGACGTCAAGCTTCTAATGGCGCAGCTGGCCGCTGGCCTGTTCTATAACCTACAGTTGGTTCTTGGGTCATAACACGAGGTGGAATGCGTTGCGGTTGCGTATGCTATTAGGCCCGATAAAGTGTTATCAAGGAACCCTTATATGTTTGGTAACCTATACGTTATGTGTTTGAAACAAAATAAAATTCAACATGAATTAAAATAAACATTATTTATAATCTTTCTTTATAAATTACGTTAAGTACTACCTTTAATTAACGACTTGTATATCTTGTGATTTATTATTTATAATAAACCCTATATTAATGTAAATAGTGGTTTTAGTAAGGAAAAAAGGCCTTGTACGTGCTTTATACCGCTGTTTCCAGGCTTTGACAACGAGTTTGGGCATCTAAAAGGCCTATATACGCGTGCGTCTTTAGCTACCCTCTTTAAACCCAATTTTCTTTCCTTTTCCCCATTTCTTACCCCTAATAGTATAGCCTCTTTTAACACTATTTTACCCCCAAGAGCTTAATTTTATATAAATTGTATTCAATTTCTTTTAATATAATCGACTAATGGTGTTTGTATAAATGGTGGTTAGATGTGTGTAAAATGCGTTTGTTATACTGATAAGAGTTATAACTGTTTTCTTCTAAAGAGGATCAAAATTTATAAGCGGTGGTAATAAAACATAAAAACGGGTGTATTCACATTACCACTGTTATCACTAGGTCTTTGGCCGTCTATCGTGTTGTTATTACTGCAGATACGCCTGCTAGGCGCCTAACCGCCCTCTGGCGATGCTTTCATACTGCCGTCGAAACGGCGGAGGGTGACATTACATAGGTTACAACCGCAGCGCTATTAGCCAGCTCTCGCATAACGCCGATACACCTGGTTTCCTACCCCGGTGAAGGTAGTGTCGACAGTGATGGCGATAATAGTAACGAAGGTGAAACGGGCTTAATTAAAAATAAATTCGCCGCCAACGCCTTTGTCACCACTTTTATCACTTTTTTTTCTCGCCAGACCTGTTGCCACTTCCAGTGTTTCCCTAGGTTTCACCACTTGTTAATAATAAAGATAAACGCAATAGGTAACGGTTGTTAAATCTTTCATAACTATTATAGTAAAGTTATTAAGCGAGTAAATACTTATAATTTGTAGCAAATTAATGGGCATAAAACTCAAGTATCATCGATCAATATAAAACAATATGATTATTAGCGGGTGTTTAACATAAACCAGTTTAGGTTTCAATTCAATTTTTCATCGTTGAAGAAAAATAATTTAAAACGCGATCAAAAGTTTAGCAATTTTTAGGATTCGAATAAACTTTATATATATCAGTTTCGTATGCCCGCATATTAAAGGTTTTTATAAGAAACCGTATTTAAATTTTTCAAAACATTAAAGATGTCAGATAATATACCATATATATTATATTCTGTTTTTGTTTATACTGAATATAACGTCCGTATCTATGAAAAAGTTTTAAACGCTTGTAATATAATTTCAAATTTTTGAAGTTGTGTTTTATTGTCAACAAATAATATAAAAGAAGTGATGATAACAGTAACAAGGGGAAAGGCGATCCAAATATTTGGTTTTACCGAACTGTGGCTCATATTTAATCGAATATATAAATCCTTAACGTTGACATGAAAGGAAGAACTAATTCTGTTTCCAAACTTATCATTCCTTATAAATAACCCTTAGCCTTAACCGGAATATAAATTTAACTTCGCTCGTTGAAAGATAATCGTTATCGAATCAACAGATGTTTGTTTTAAATCGTTGTTTACGAGTTGAATACCGATTTAATTTCCAACGATACCTATATACTCAAGGTTCTATTTCATTATGACGAAGTTATAAAAAGTTTTGATGATAATGAAAAATCCATCATACGTTTATTAGATTTAGATAATAACGTCGTTTTCAAACCCTAAACTACAAAAATATTATTCATATGTATCCTAATCTCCTTTTAAAAAACGCATATAGCCTATTCCATACTCGGGAATACTTTGATAACTTTTAGATCAAAATATAAATAATGTTGGTAGGCCTCTTGTAATGATCACACTAAATTCCCGTGAGTATATAGAAGGTGTCAGAGGGTTTATGTTATCAAGAAAGTAGCAGAGGTGCTGAGTGAACAATATCGCAACCGTGCAAGTAATGATCAAAAGCCGTGAGGCTATTCAGAATATACTGAGACTGAATACTTAGATTGACAACTGAAGAGCTATGAAGGAAATACTATCTATGTGGTGCTGACCGTGTCCTTATATCTTTAATCCTTCATACGTCTTCAGTGCTGGATCATGTTGGATCGAAACATGATCCTAATGATCCTGGATCTGTTGGATCGAAACATGATCCCAATGATCCTTAGTGCGTAACCCTAACCCTAAGGTTGCTGACATAAGAGATATATCCCCACCTGATGTGTTGGACATCAGGTTCTTAGTGGCTTAGCCCTATACTAGCCTGTGTTCTGACCCTCCGATATTCTTGGTTATAACACCTCTATTGTTTCAACGTAGTCGATTCGAATCACTGTAGTCGAAGTAACTAGTGTTGCATTAAAATTAGTTATTGTTCAGTTCTAAGTTTAGCAAACCGCTAGCCGGCCTACACACTAATTTGTATAGCTAATTACTTGGCCTGTACCTCACTTTGAAGTTGGTACCTATTGCATTGCACTTGTAGTCAGTCCCACAAACTGTAGCTAATTTGCAGTCAGTACAATCAACTAAACTAACATTTTAGTTAACTTAACTTTGCTGCATTAAACTGTTATTCCAATACTAGCGGATTTTTGTTTTGCGCCTGCATGCCAGCATAGCTGGCCATCAATTGATGACAACCTCTGAAATTCCTCCTTAATTAAAAAGCCAAACCCGTGTCAATTCCGATCAATCTGCACTGAAATTAATATTAATTACGGCCTTTTATCCCACATTTCCGAGCCCTCCGTTCCTTAACTCCCGTACATAGGTCTTTTGTCACAGACTCATACGTATCATGCACTCCACCACTTACGTACCTTTTACCAGTAATTTAACCTACTGGCGTTATTATCGCTTCCTTTTCCACCATTGCTATCAATATTACTACCCTAGCAATCTTCAAGTTTACCAAAGCATCTTTGTTTTTTCAGATCACGTATCGGTCGATCCACATAATTCTCGATTCGTAAGGTTAGCGTAATACTTTTTACAAACCTTTCTAAGGAGTTATTAGGCGTAACCTTAGTTATAACGTTCATAGGGTTATCTTTACCATTGATCCACCAAAATTATTTGATTTTCCGTACTATATATACCTCATTTAAATGTATTATATTTATTATTATACATTTTTCATTAGTCACACTCCATTTCTATAGGCATTCGTAAAGGTTTCAAAAGTTTATATATAATATTATAAATATGAAAGATAATTTTGGTTATTTTATAATAATCCTTAATATACCGTCAATTACCATACCAATATCAAAAAAGGATATTATACCGTAAACTTCCAAAGCTAACACGTTTCGTATTAGACGTTTAAATTTAACAAATATATAGTATACGAGGTTTCCGGTAATTGTAAATTAACCTTCCAACCTTTCCTCGTTAACGTACAAAAAAAGGGACCCGATTAACGATATAATATTAGTATTATTAGAAAATAACTCCTCCGTAAAATTTATTAACTTCGCTTTCGTCAAATTTACCGAAACTATATTAATCCCTTCTTTGAATAATCTAATTATTAATAAATCCTTTTATTGAACCTATTAAAGTTTTTATCTTGTAAATATTATGATCACGCCGTAATAGACAGGTTATATAATACAATCGGTTAGTATAACGTAATAATATAGGCCATATAGACCCTTTATTTTAAGTATCGTTGTGATTTTACCTTGTTAGCTTTATTAAAAATCATCAAAATTGTAACTTACCCCTTTTAGCGTAAAGTCATGTTAATACCGTTTTAGCCTTGATACTATATATACGTATTGATAATTTAATAAAGTCAAATTATGTGTCTTAAGCCAACGTTTCAATTGGTTTACACCTTTAAAAGCCTGACCTTTTCATAACACGTTATTCCACCGATATAAAACCAATATTTCCAGGAAAAAAAGGTATCATTGGTTTATAAATTTACGATACCAAAGTTTTTACTCTCCACGATGAATAAATACAGATTAAATGTCAAATTATATACCTTTAACCAAAGTTTCGATTGGTTTATACTGTTAAAAAACTGATCTTTTCGTAATATATTATTTCGATGCTATAAAACCAATATTTCCGGGGAAGGAAAATATCGTTAGTTTTTAAATTTACGATACCAAAGTTTTTACTCTCCGTAATTAATAAATACGAATTAAATGTTAAAGTCTTTATATCTAGACAATATTTAAAGTACGCTTGGTACTTTAAAAACTTATAAACACTTACTTCGGCTAATTCGTAAAAAGTTTTGATATAACGTATTACTATATCAACCGGAAACGTATCCTTTAATTTCTTCAGCCTTTTTAACAATATAATCCGCCAAAAATCCATAACTAAGTACATATATGCTTACATTAAATCCCGGCTATTAAATGTAAATTAACCGCTTATGTTAATACTTAAATTGGTAGCAATTGTAATGATTGAACTTTAATTAATATTTTGGATTATAAATAATTCAGTAAAAATCTAGTTTTTACTTTTATTATTGTATCCTTAATTAATTAGCCGTAACGTTTTATATAACCAATCCGAAATTTTACTTTTAACATCGTAAATTTTTTTCTACCTTCAAATAACATTAGTTTAGCCTTTTAAATATATTAACAATACGAGTTAAAGAACTTCTCTGCTTAAAAGACCCCTAATTTCCATCTAATCACTCTCTTTAAAAGGTTTACCTAGTATGTTAATAATTCCTTTAACGCGTAACTTAATGGATAATTATCTATTAAACTTCTCCTTTGAAAATACTCACATCATTATGTATATATTTTCAAGTCCATAATTATCTTCATAGTCCTCTTCTTTAGTATTCATCTTACCTTTTTTCTACGCCGTTAACGTTTTATTAATTTATTGATAATCGGTTTAAAAGGATTTTATTTGTTTATTCACTCTATTTAAGGCTTTTCGATGTTAAAATATTTATCAAACTTAGAACGTCTTTTATACGGCTCAACTTATATTAATTTGAAAGTAATAAAGTTGTTAGTAATTTCAACCATTAAATTTAGGTTAGTAATACTTAAGACCTTGTACGGAACGTTCTATTTGTCTGGTTGTCGCTACGTAAATATTTTACTTTAAAGGGGTAGGGATAATACGTCTATTATTAAAGGTTCATCCCTAGTATCAAGGGTATCGTTAATTTGGCGGCGTGCTGATTCCTTTCTAAGTTTTTTTTAGAGTTTTATTATATACTGGAGTACGTTTAAGAGTATTTGAATATAATAAAGACTTAGTCGTTATATGTAGGTAGGCCCCAAATACCAATCAAGTTAGTATAAAACCGTTAAGGCTAATAGTATAGTTAAAACCTTTCGTCGCTATTTTAAACCATGATTTTTAACTTGTAAATTTTTTGTTCTCTAAACTACAAATATCGTAAACCTTTCGCAAAAAAATCGTAAGACTTTTTCATCTTTTTGATACCTTAATAGGTTTTGATTAAAATTCATTTATATTAAATCCATGTCGACTTAATATTAATTTCAAACTTTATCGAAGTAAAATTAATACCAGCGTCGTCAATACATACGTTTAATAATCTTAAGTATGTATTAATCTACAAAATACGTAATACCTTACATATTTCCTTCGCTGTAATAATTTTAAAAAACCTGGCGTTATAAAAATCTACAACAGAGTTAATAAAGTTAAATATTAACTTATCTTCTAAAACACGTTTACAAAGACATTATAATTAAAATCTTAATTTTCCTTTAACGACAAATTAAACCTTAAAGGGATTTGGAAGTGTATTTGGTAGTATTGAATAAGCCGTTCAATTACCTATAACGCCAATAAATCCACATATTCGTAACCAGTTTCTTTTTAAAATTATATAAAACCTGTTAATCTCCAGATAATTAAACTCACGATATAATTAAAAAATTTTCGACTTCGTTATATTTAATACTATTACGTTTTGCCTTCAAGGGTGAAACCAGAAATTCCCCCATTAAAGGCTAAGTAAAAATCTCTTACTACCCTTAACTTCAATTGGTTCGTTAATTTAAACGTTAACGTTAACAATGATGTTTTTATGCCTTGAACGTAAAGTAAAAAAGGGGTAGGGCATTAAAAAATGCTAAACAAAACAAGATTAATAACATTAATAATAGTTGAAGATCTTAGTAAAAAAGACTTTTTCCAAAGCTAAAGCCGACTTTCGCTTTATTAATATCAATGTAGTTAAGTTTCGTAGCCGTATTTGTATCTTTTAGTAAAGAGACGTATTACAAATAGCTTCCTATTCAATACTATACTACCTTAATATCCGGTATTATACCCTAAAAACCCTGTTTCGCGTAGCGATATTAAATGATAAAGAGGTGTATAAGACTGTAGTTTTTATCTTTATGTCGGAGATAGGGGTTTTTACCTATTAGGCGGTACAGAAAAGCGTGGTCAGCAAGTTATTACGTTAATTCTAAGCCGATATTAGTATTGTTTTACTAATCAATAACGTTAGTTTTGTTTTTCTCCTTTTTAACTCTATTCTATTCATAGTTTACAACACGTAGAACGTAATCCTAATTAAATATAGATAGAAAGTAAATTTTATATATCACCTGTTTTGATTTGCATATAGTAACAACATATTGTATTAACTAATAGGTTTGATTACCGTAAATCTAATATATTTTGACTTACACATTGAAGGTAAATTTACCTACCTAACTTAAAGATTTTTGAAAAAAAAAAAACCCTTTCTTTGTACGTAACTATGTTTCTTTTCTTAGGTCTAGGTCTTTCATTAACTATACTAGCCGGGCCTTTCATATTTACGGTTGATGTAGTACACATAAAAAGAGTTTTTCGTCGTTACTAAAAATTGAATCTTTGAGGTATATATTAATCGAATTTCAGGATCTAGTTGTTACGGTTATTAGCGATAAATGAAGCTAGATGAAAAACTTATTAATGGTAGCATTAAGTTACTATAGAACGTATTAAAACTTTATATAACCTTAATAACTTGGTAAACTTGATAGCGAAATATATTTTTGAAAGCTTTCATGTTCTTGATTACTAATTAACAAAATATTGACTTATTAAACATCTTAGGAAAAAGGTTTATCTTACTTATCGTCTTTTTTTCCAACATTATATGTAAAACAACTGTATAATATTACAATCGATGTATTATGGAGTAAAATTAATATCGTATTCGAAGTTTCCCTTTATTATAATGTAGATTTGACATAAAGAGAAATAATTCGTTAAGTATAAAAGATAGTTATCGTCGGCTTAACCAGTAAGGATATTAGGAAATAACGAGTAAAAACCTAGCTATTTAACCCTTATTTGGCGGTAAATATCACAAAACGGGTGTAACTTGAAGTTGAGGAGGTTATATAGCTTACGGTTATTCTTTTTCTTTCCTGCCCAAATTTTGACGAACGTAGTGATTGCCGCGTAATCCGTATTCATTATAAGGATATACTGAGGAAAGAAAGTAATATACTAGTTGTATGGATCTTTTTAATCCCTCGACTGATATTAGGACTGATGTTAATGGGTAGGATAGTTATCGTTTGCTTAGTTTAGAAGGAAAAAGCCAATAGTTGTGCCTATAATAAGCTCGTGCGTAAAACCACTTATTCTTTGATTTATCTATTAAAACTGGAAGTATTAAAGAGCTTGGTGGAAAAGAACTTAAGGGTTTCCGTTACGGACAACTTAGCAATACTTCTTTTGTTGTTAAAGGGTATGTCGAGGTTTTTACCTAATTAACTGGTAAAATAAAAGGCTTACAGATTGTAGGTTAATTGATTCCTTACAACCAGGGGCATTGAATCGTTGGTTTTACGAAAAAGGATCTAAAAACTTATTTGGATTTAGGTAGAGCTTTTAAGATATGTATAAGAGAATCACGAGATATTATCGCCAGCGATACCTTTATCTTTTCTCCATTAAGGGTTTTTATATATTACGCATTCGTATAACAGGTTTTCAAGATTAGTATCTTTATATTTCCTGATAGGAAGGTCGATCATTCTAGTAGATAGTTCACCATTTAGCTTGATTTCTACCTACCTGTTTATCATCTTTTACATATTGAAGGTCTAGTCATTAAACTATTCGTAGAAGTCGTCGAAGGCGATCGGCCCTGTATTACGTCTAGTAAAGTATTAATCTAGGATATAATGGCTAATATAATTCGTTAAGTACTTAAGAATAAAGTTTTTATCGGGTCCGTTTTCTAAAAGTCGTTGTTGAAGTGTTTAACGAACATGAATTCGAGGTTTATAATTTCTTCCTTTCGGACAAGATCAGTAATAATCTTCATCGTAACGTTGCCTAAAGCTATCGTAACAAAGATTAAAGAGTATAGGGGGGGAAGAAGTAGTAAAAAGTGGTAAATTGTAAGTTTACCATTGAAGTTGGTATAGTTTGAAGCTCTTGAAAATTATTCAGTTTAACTATTTGAAATTTGTAGGATTAATACCCATAATAATATTAATAATTTAGCCTCGTATTAATTAACCGACTTGGCAATCTTCAAGAATTTTTAGGCGGTTCATCTTAACGCTTCTAAAAAGGATTAATAAAGATTTTTTGGTGTTTTTAATAATGATACCGTTGCTCATTTAGTAGACTGCCGCGAATAGATATATAGTCTATAATTCTTTCCTACTTACTGCCGCAAACAACTGTATAGCTTATGGAGGCTTTACGCAAAAATCTTTCCTTTACCTTGTCTAAATAAAGCGTAATAGTGGAAAAAAAATCCTTTTCTTTCACTCGGCCAATCTGTGTTTAACCTAATACGCATTGATTAGTTTTTATAGGCCTTTATCTTTATAACGTAGTCGATTCGAATTACTGTGGTCGAAGTAACTAGTACTGCATTGAAATTAGTTGTTGTTCAGTTCTTAGTTTGGCAGACCGCTAGCCGGTCTGCACACTAATTTGTATAACCAATTGCTAGGCCTGTATCCCACTTTGAAGTGGGCAACTACTGTACTACACCTGCAGTCAATCCCACAAACTACAGCTTGCAGTCAGTACAATCAACTAAACTGACAGTTTTGTTAACTTGACTTTACTGCATTTGACTGCTATTTCAACACATAATATGGTTAAGACTATTGGAGATTTTTACGATGAAGTTACGGTAACAGAAAAATAAGTAATTGTATATAATATAATTTCATTCGTTATGATATTGCTTCAAGTTAATAGTAGGAAACCTTAATATAATAAACGTTGAAATTTTTCTATTATTTTATCAATATAAAAACGATTATCTATCGTCTTAACTCTCCTATGAGGTTTTTTAAAGACCCATAAAAATACCTTAGTAATAAAAGTAAAGGTCGTGAAAAGGTTGGAAATTACCCGTTTTGTTGTACTAGTTTGGGGGGTCAAGGTCAGTGCAATTGACTGAGGATCCCTGCAAGTAGTGGTCTGTACTTAATTGTACATACATTGTCTTTCTTGTTTGTTTGGCCCTGTAGGCTAAACTTAGAGTTCTTCTCTTACGCATCAATACCATTAATACCAAGATTATACTATTGACTTTCTATCAATATTAACTACCACAATTATTTTTCCATTGCTTTATTGGTTCCTACCCCCCAAGCATTTCAGCAAATGGTAGGTATAAGCTTTTTATAATTTGTTGAATTTTCTCCAGGTTTTTGGTCACATTGTATTAGTCGTTTACACAGTACCAGCATCCGTAGTCGCCCTCCCGCTACCGCATACCGCCTGCCGCAAAAACCGCATAAATTGTTACGCTATAAGCCGCCCTCGCTATAAACCGCCGCACTGCCACCGTATAAGCCGCCGCGCCGCCGCCAATTTGCCGTATAAGCCGTCACGACTCCGTCGCACTAGGGTTACATTAGTGTACCAGTCGTCTTATCAATGTACCAATCGCTTTACACTCAACTCTTAACAACAAAAGCACTAACAGCCGCCGTATCCCGTCGTCGAACCGCTGTTACACCGCCGCTACACCAGCCACTATTACGTTTTTATACCATACACGTAAAAAAAAAAGCCACTTTAAATTCGGACTTTTTAATGAAGCTAGTCTGAAACAATAAGAACATTTTTTTTTACCAGCCAGCATTTGTTATACTGGTTCGATATGTTAAGGTCAATACAAATAACTGGGGATCCTTGCCGGTTATAGTTTGTGCTTAATTATATATAAATAGTCTTTCTTATTTGTTTGGGCCTGCAGGTCAAACTTAGACTTCTTCTCTTACAAGTTAATACCATCAATACTAACCACCACAATTATTGTTTTATTGCTCTATTGGTCCCTACCCCCTAAGCTTTCCAACACGTTTGTTATCATTAAACGTGGTATAAAGTATTCCGTTTTACGACCTATATGATTAGGTTGTAGTAGGTTATCTAAACCATAGAAAATGTGTGAAAGTGTTGTCGTTGTCGCACAAAGCCATGTGTACCACCTAGGTGTATATATAAGTTGGTTTAGCCTAGTATCCCTAGGTATTCAAGCCGTAAGGTCTCGTTGTGTAACTGTTAGCGATAAGATAATTAACCATATAATGATAATGCGAATAAAGGGGTGGATAACGTCGATAATCTTTCAAAGAAAATCCAATCGAAGTCGTTATTATTTTCAAGCTATTTTACTCAAAAATAGGTTAGTATCGCTAAAAGCGACATTATTTAGCGAAATTCTACAAGACGAAACGACTGCCCTTACTGAGACAATTCAAAATATTATAATCTATTTTTTAAAACCATTTTAATTGCGGCCGTTCTACCAACTTTTGACTTAAAAGGTAAATATAGACATAATAGTAATAGCGAAAACTATTTGAAAACAGTATGACGAAAAGCCTTATTTCGTGCGAAAAAATCCTTTATAATATCGTATAACTCGAAAAATATTCATTATACGTTTTTCGACATAAATATTCCTTAATATAACCTAATCAAACCAAAACCTTAATTAATATAATCTAGGGATTTTGATGTTTAGGGAAGGCTTTGTAACCAGATAAACCGACCATACGTTAAATGATACGAGCGGATTACTATACTTTGCAAGGATAACTGATCTCTGACAGCCAGTAAAATATTTCATTTAAGCTTTTCCGGAGCGAAAAAAAAAACCTTTTATTACTTACCTATTGGTTCTCTTTCTATAGGTTTATTTTTAACTTTGAAACCATGGTTTTTAAAAAGTTCAATACCCAGAAAAACAAAACATCGTTAATGTTGGTAGGTCTTTATCGTTACAACGTAGTTGATTCGAATCACTGTGGTCGAAGTAACTAGTGCTGCATTGAAATTGGTTATGATTTAATAAGTTGTAAGTTCTCAATTTGGCAAACCGCTTTCTGGTCTACACGCTAATTTGTATAGCCAAACGCCTTGGCCTATACTCCACTCTAATATGAGCACTTACTGTACTGCACTTGGAGTCAGTCCAGTCAAATCCCATAAACTGCAGTTAATTTGAAGTTAGTACAATCAACTAACTATAAGTATAGTTAACTTGACTGTGCTGAATTTGACTGCTATTTTAACACTAGTGGCTTTTTGTTTTGTGCCTACATACCAACGTAGCCGGCTACTAATTGGTTGCAACCTCTAAAATCCCTCCTTAATCAACAAGCTAAACCCCTGTTGATTTAGATAAATCTGCACTGAAATTAACATTAAATACGGCCCTTTTCATTCTATATCAGAGCCTTTTATTCCTTAACTCCCGTACACAGGTCTTTCGATACATATCTATGCGTATCACACATTTGACTACTTTCGTACCTTTTGCCAGTAATTTAACCTACTGGTATTACTATCGCCACCTTTGCTATTAATATTACTATACTGATAGTTTTTAAGTTTACTAAGGCATCCCTATTACTCCTGGTTATATACTTGGCGGTCCATATAGCTCTGGATTTGTACAGTCAACGTATTACTATTTACAAACCTTTTCGAGGCGTTATTGCGCATGGTCCTCGTCATAACGTTGGCGGAATTATCTTTACCATCAATTTACCGGAACTTATCGATTTTCTGATTTTTTTATACCTTTTTCAGAATTATTACGTTTATTATTCAAAGTTTATTATTAGTCGTACCCAGTTTCGATAAACATTTGTAAAAGCTTCGGGACTTTATATATACCACCATAAGTATCGGAGGTAATCTCTACTATTTGGTAATAATTCTTAACGTGCCATCAATTACTATGCAGATATTAAAGCTTGCTATTATAACGTATACGTCCGATAATAATAAGCTTCGTATTATACGTTAACATTTAACTGATATACAATATACAAGGCTTTTAATAATTGTCAATTTCCCTTTATATCTTTCCTCGTTGATAAATATTTTGAGGAATCTGATTTTCAATATAAGGTTAATATTATTAGTAAATGAACCGTTCGCAAAAATCATTAACTTCGTATTTATTTAGTCTACCGAAACTATATTAATATCATGTTTTAAATTATTCAATTGCCACTAAATCTTTTTATTAAACCTGTTAAATTCCTCGTCTCATAAATCTTATATTTATACCGCAATATATAATTCGTACAATAGTTCTGGTTGACATAAAGTGGAAATGTAAGCTTCACGGACTGTTGTATTGCGGAGGGGGTACTTTTTTCACAAGCTTGAGTCTCCCTCTCTCTGTCTGTCTCGTACCTTCTTACGAGACTACCTACTCATGAGTGCGCCTTCTCTTCTTATGAGTCATCCTTCTCATGAGTACTTATTGTTATACTCTGGTAGATTCCTACCTTTAACTTAGTCTTCAACTTCAAATACAGACCAGAATACCACCATATGTTTGTAAGTACATACAGCATAACGAATGGTAGCTGTAAGCTAAGATTTTCAATTAATTGCTACAAAGTAATCAAAAGTCACCAGTGCAGACCTGTAACCATATAGCTTTGCCACCAAAAAACATCAATTACAACCTTCCCCATTTTTCTCTTCCTCTACTTTTACTCTACTTCATCTTCGTTAAGCTTTTTATACAAGTCCTTAATCTCGACATATAAGCTAGCGATAGTTATAAGCGCTGGGTATTATACTACCAAATAAGCTCCAAACCCCTCACTATACGCGTTAATAAACTCGTGCGAAAAAATCTGTACCTACTATGCCAAAATTGACTATCACTTTTCCTTCACTTTCGCCTACGCTTATACCTTTACTTTTACCTATATCTTCGCTTGCGAGATTACGTTATTACACTTCTTTAGTCCATTTTTATCTATACCTCTTGCCACCATGAAGTTAGGAGAGGTATCCTTAGCAGCTGGGCTCTGTTAGCAATGTTAAAGCTGTGGAACTCGTGGTAAACCTGCGTGGCAAATTTGAGGAACGCGACGTTACGAGATGTGCGGAGCATAACGCCGTTATAAGGCGCCTCGATAGCTTAATAGTTAAGAGTCGCTATTTTCGTAACCGCCAACTTTCTTTTCGCTGCCATCATCGCCAACCTTCGCCTATTTCTATAATCTCCTCGGAAACTTTTGAGGGCAGCCTCTATCGCCTATGTAAAGGGAAGTAATCGCTAACTCCGCGATTCTTCTCGCCGCCGCCGCGAACCTTCTCACGAACGCTGCGATTCCTCTCGCAGCCGCGAGCCTTCCCACGACCGTCGCGATTCCTTTTACCACCGCGAGCCTTTTCGACGCCATCGCGATCCTTCCCGAACCCCGAACACAATAGCTACCTAATACTTAGCAGGCGGTACTCGCCGCTTAAAGTGTAAAGAGATTGGAGTATTTGACCCCGAATATCCTAATCCTTAGAATATAGGTATTGTTATAATAGGCAAAGACGTAGTTTTTACTAACGTATAAAGCTTTTTGTAATGTTTAAATAATTTCGTAGATGTTTTTCCAACTTTAAAAAGTTAAGTCGTGGAAATATTCTCTACTTTGTTATAGGGATCGGCTGTATATTGATGGAATACCAAAGTTACTTTTTACGAACGTCGTAAAATATCTCCTTGCAGTTTCGCCTATATTATAGATATTTTCGTCGATCGTTTTGTTATAAACCCTAAACGAGGTACTATAAAGTTCAAAAAAGCTAAGTTCTTGTTACAGGACTTGTTAAACAATAAGTATAGGCTGCGTAAATATATATAAATTAAAATAGGATACGTAAAAGCTATAGGTATATTAGATCACTCTAAAAACAATTAATAAAACGTAATAATCGATATTTAATCCGCGTTAAACCTAAGAATTAAATAGTATTTATTTCCTTTATATCGTAAACAAATTATAAAAAATATTTAGTTAAAGTTGAAAAGTAGAAACCCGTATTATTAATGGTAGTAATTTGGCGTTATCCTAACCATTAGTTTTTGTCGAAAGATGTATACGAAAGATACGACTCGCGGTATTTTTAAAAGGCCGAGTACCAACCTCGTCGAGATGAGTACCAGTACTATAAACCCGAAAATAACGTTAAAAGGTACGATAAACGCCCCTTGAAAGAATACAATCGTAAGCGATATAACTATCGTCCTTGCGAGAATGCCGACCGAGACCGTGTTTGAGATAAGCGAAAACGTGATTTTAACAAACGAGAACGTAATAGATACCGTTCTCGTAATAATCAAGATCGCAAATGTAATCGTAAATACAAATTAAATAATATACAATTTAAAGAAAGCGATGCTAATTATTTAAATTAAGACTATTTTAATTATATACGAACGCTTTTATAAGAAAGTTCGTATTATTTGGGTAGTAAGGTAGGTTATGTGATGAAGCCTATCTTTAGGCCTTTTAGCCGACATACTTGTATGTATTGTAATGAGGATTACGGCTCGCGTAATGCTTTATTCAAGTATTTAAAGGTTTGTACCTAAAGAAATGAACTTTTTTAATGATATAAAGAGGCGTATATGATAGCTATACCGTATATAACCTGTAATTACCACCAGCTTAAATAATATCGTAAATAATACGGATAATTTTAACATTATCATGGCTAGGCCTATTAACGAGGAGGTGGTACTTGCTATGGGTGGTTATCGTTACTTATAAATTGTCGTGCTAATAAGCCCTATAGGTCAAAATTATACACTTTATCCCGATATAAGTATTCGTAAAAATATTATATTGAAATTTTAACTAAATATAAACTTTCCTCATTATATTACGATAAATATACTTAGGACTAAGCGAGAAACTATTAGCGAAGTGATAGGATTTCCTATTCGTTTCATTACTAAGATATATTAGATATTTCATGCTCCGGGTATAAGTTTAACGATGGTCCACATTATTTTATAAGATAACTAAAACTTGGCTTATTGATAGCCTAAATGAATGAGCTTTATTAATAAAATATTAGATAAAACATCGAGGCATAGATATGCTAATATCGAGGAATATAATCTATTTAAAAACAGTTATCTCAAGATTCGTTTTGCAATATATAACGTAACCACATAACCTATTATTGACAAAGTAACTTTTAACCTTAAGGTCGTTATTGAAACTGGATAAACGATATACGTTTTAATTAAATATATTACCCTTATTAAGGACGAATCCTTTATATCTATAGCTTAATATTTGTGTGCTTTCAACGCTTCAATCGACTTTACTACTCCTTATATAATATAAATTATCAATCATATTACTAAGGAAATACGCCTTAGTAAGTATATACGTTTGGGAACCATCGTAAAATACGAAGATAATACTTACTTTTAGGCGAAGTAGACGAAAACTATACAAGTTTTCGTATGGGTTACAGGCGTTGGTAGCGTGTTATTTATAGTGATATAACCTACCGAAACAGCTATTAGTAACTATTAAGTTCCTTTTATTCCTATTGAAACCTTGGATAAATCCAATCCTATTTCGGTAATTGGTGCCAAATTCAAGTTAGATTCTCCAACTTTATGTACTGCTATCGCGCCCGCGAATACGCCTTCTCTTACTACAACCTTTATAAAACCTTACTTTATTACCCCTCTTCTGGACGTAGTAATGTATTTTATTTAAGAATCTGGAATTTCTAAGGTAGTGAACCTTACTAAAGAAAAGGCCGGTTTTGTTAAACCTTGCGACAAACCATGTTACCGAAATACCTCCTTGAATATAAAAACACCTGAAAATATACCTATAATGAGCAGGATATACAGCACTTGCACTAATACGTCTAACCCGAGATAATTTATTTCATTACAAAGTATTAATAAACGATACCAAGTAGTGTAATAGGATATCGGTTCAATTAAAATACATATCAATGAAATGATAAATATTTTACTTATGGATAGTTAATAATATATTAAATTTAACCGTTATCTTTATCTTATATTTAAACGAAACCGAAAACTTTTCGATTAATAAAAATTGATACTTTTTATGAGTAATGACGTATAAAGGTTTTCAACTATATATTAACATTTATATCGCCGGTATTGGTAATGTAGAAAATTGTATATGGAGTGGATAAAGGTTGAGTAGTGGTGGATTGAATATTATTCAACAAATGGGCCGCTCCAAACTCCTATTCATTACCTTTATAAAAGGATATTATTGAATCTATTCGCGGAAAAAATAGATTAAAGTTATAAACATTATTCAGTTTTTTTTAACATTTAGTATATCTATATTTTCGCAACCGATTTACTTTCGTTGACCACCACGAATTCGAACAAAGTAAAATTATTCTCATAGGTTTTTGCAATTCGCCTTTTTACGTTTAACGTATTATGAATCGAATATTGAAGGAATTTCGGACTTTTCATCGCGTTTTCATCAACGATATTATTATTTTCCCCAATACATTTAGAGAGAACCTTACTTATTTGAAAGCTGTATTTAAGTTTTTTGCCAGTAAAAGCGTCGTTTCGTCGCCGGAAAAATCTTATATCGGCTTTTAATTAGTGACACTTTTGGGATTTTACGTAAACGCCTTCGAACATTTAACTATTAAGGGAAGAACTTAAAGTTTTCGAAATCTTTACTTTCTTCGTAACCTAAGAGTTTTCGAAATATACTTAGGGATAATGAGGTTTTTAAAACCAATAATATCTTATTAGGCCTAATTGTTAGGCTCATTTTAAAAACTTGAAAAAACATATAAATATAAGTGAAAAAACAAAGATAACTCGAGATTGGTAACCGAGGAAAAGGATTACATTACATGAAGTTTATTTTTATCCAGCTTACGCTCAAATAATAAGAGTCTTTAAAAATTATATTAACCTATTTATATGAATAATTCAAGTCATACCACCTAAATTTAACACGTTAACTTTTTTTAGATTAACAGAAGTCTTAAACGTAAATTCGGTGTTGTGTTTTTTCACTTGAAAATAGGATATTTTTAATAGGGAGGTAACTTATTTCAATAGCTGTTATCGAACCATTAATTTTTCCAAGTCGTCGATTAACTCGAGTTCAACTTGATTACAATCCTTTAAAATGTAAGGTTATATATATTATATAGATATATAAAGGTTTACGTATTATTTTAATTGGTAAGCCTTTAACAATCATTATTCTTACCGATTATAAAACTACTCAAAGAATTATAACCTAAACGTTGTTGAATAAAATGTTTATAAATAAGTTGAATCGACGACGAGGTAACTCGTTAATTTACTTTAATTTATACTTATTAAACGTGATTTACTTGTGGGAACGCCTTAATTTGGTATTGAATACCTTTAGTCGTTTACTTTTTAACTAAGACCAACAACCATATAAAACCAATATACCGGTGTTAAATTAAATCTTTAATAAGTTGCCGATAATATATTAATAAGGTTAGATAATACACCTCGTTAAGTCGTAAATACTCGACGACATACGATTTCGATTTTAATCTGATTATTATAAGGATATTATTTAACGTGGAATTCTGTAAGACTTCGTAAATAATAAAAACTATAGGAATATGCCCTTTAATTCATCTAAGTTCGAATAACTATTTCGATTATTTAATTGATTATTATATAATCGCGATACGAACTGTTATAAACGACTTATAGTTTTTATGATACTTTTATAGGAGTTTCTGGTCGAGTTATACGATAAAAAATACCATTGCGGACCTAAAAGAATAATGGCTACTTTAGACGGAGTATATCTTCGTTCAAAACATAAGTTTATAAATATGTATATTAAGAATGATATGTATTAAAGGAAATTATTTAACGATAATTAAAAACCACCTGGTCGTTTTTAATATTTTTAAGTACCTGAGAAACCAATATATAAGATTTATATAAACTTTGTGGTTGTACTATTAATAATACCTTTTAAAGATATTCCTTAGATATTATCCGTTATGGATTTTTTTTGATATTTTAATGCTTATTATATGTAAAATATCTAAACTATTGTCCTAAATTTTAGCCATACGACGTATACGGCCGAACATTAGGTAGTCATTTTGATTCTATAATTCCTATTATACGACTAGCTTTATCTTCGACAAATTATTTTGGATATAAATTTCGAGTTCATATTAGATTTTCGTCATAGTTTGTAAAAAGAATTTGGAATACTTTCAATGATAACGATAGCCTATTATTTACAAGCGGATAGGTAAGTAAAAAGGAAAAATTAGTTAGTTAAATTAGCGTTACATTACTTTATCGTAAAATATCCTAAATAATATTGGGTAGATATTATACTAGCTTTGTAATAAAACCTTAATAATACTCATTTACGTACCTTAAAAGCTAGTTTATATAATTATTTGTTTACATTTAAAATTATGGTACTAGTAAATGTTTTTATGATAATTTCACTTCGCTGATAAGTAGAAATTCGCTTCATACGAGAATATTTCCGACGAAACGTATAATTAACGATAGATATTATTACTACTAAGGCAAAAAAATGATACAATTAAAATCATTATTGGTATAAATTTGTTATAGGCGATAAAGTGTAGCTAAAGCTAGGAAAAGCCTATAAACCACTACATAAAAAAAGAAAAATTGCTACCGCCGTGTATAAGGTTATACATAATTTTGAAAAAAATTAATAATTGAGCTTTTTCGTGGATTTCCCCCAAATTTACAAGTTTACCCAACTGTTAACATTATTTGACTATTATCATATTATAACCTAATAAATAACTTATTTAACAGAATTACGCCACCGTCTAAATTAGTTTAATACGACGAAGACTAATTGAATATCGAGAACTGGGAGTTAAAACGTATATTAACTAAACGAGTGGATCGACGCCGCTGTAAAATGGATTAAGTTTAATACATTCTTAGATGAAAGGGCTTTATGACTGGTGACAACGAATAGAAACCGCTGTCAAAGTTAAATTACCCAGAATATATTAAGGCCTTTGAAAGGAATAATGGAAATAAGGCATAGACTTGAGTGACGAGGACATCATTTTTTCTTTTTAGCCCCCGGCATTTATTGTATTGCAGAGGGGGTACTGCTTATATAAGCCTGAGTCTCCCTCTCTCTGTCTTTCTCGTGCCTTCTCACGAGACTTCCTACTCATGAGGGCGCCTTCTCCTCTCATGAGTACTTATTGTTATGCTCAGGTAGATTCCTACCTTTAACTTAGTCTTCAACTTCAAATACAGACCAGAATACTAGCATACATTCGTACGTACACACAGCGCAACACGGACCCTTTACTCTAGGTATCTCTGTCATCTTGCCTCGTCGGCCTTATCGATAGTAGTTAGGCTTGTATTATACTCATTTTAACGTAAGCTAATATTAGTACCGTTTTCATCCTTAACACTATAAATACGGATTAATGATTTATCAAAGTTAATTTGTATATCATCAACTAAAGTTTCCATTCATTCACACTTTGAAAAACACAATTTTTCAATAATATGTTATTCAGACAGCATAAAGCTAATATCCGCGAGGAAGAAATATCATTAGTTTACGTATCTACCATAACGAAGTCTTTGCCCTTCGTAATGAATTAGGATATGTTAAACATTAAAGTCTTCATACCTAATCGGTTTTTAGAATACTCCTCATACGTTAAAAACTAATAAAAGCTTATTTCAGGCAATCCGTATAAAAATTTGGTACAACTTATTACCGTAATAGCCAGAAACTTTGCCCTTAATTCTTTCGGAAACTATAACAGTACAATCCGCTAAACATCGGTGGAAAACTACAAATACGCTTAAGGTATATCCCAGCTATTCATTATAAACTAACCGTTTACGGCAACAGTAAAACTAGTAACAATTCGCAATATGAACCGGTAGCTAATTTTTTAAACTATAGACTATAAAATAAACATACAATTCTTATCTTTATAATTGTATCTTTAAACAATGAGCCGTAAATTTTCGTACGATCGGTTCGTAATATTACCCTTGAATTAGTCAACTATCCTCGACTTAAAAATAATAAAGTTTCAGCCGTTAAATTACGTTAACGACATAAGTTAAATAACCCATCGTGTAAAAACGCTATTAATAATTAAATAGTCGTTTTTCCTAAAGAGCTTACTAAGTATATAAATAATACCCTTAACATGTAACTTAAAGTTAAGTTCTCCAACAAACATCTTCCTTTAAAGTACCTAAGCCGTTATATATACCCTCCTAGGCCTCGAATTCTCTTTACCATCCTCCTCTTTAGTGTATATCATCCTATTTAGTGTATATCCTCTTCTTTAGTGTATATCCTCCTATTTAGTGTATATCTTCCTCTTTAGTGTATATCATTCTCTTTAGTATATATCCTTCTCTTTAGTGTATATCCTTATCTTTAGTTTATATCCTACTCTTTAGTGTATATTCTTCTCTTAGGTAGGTTTCCACGCCGTCGACATTCTATTAACCTATTAACGATCGACCTGGGAAAATTGTATTATCCAATTCGTTTAGCTCGGCGTTATCAACATTAAAATCTTTATCAAAATTCAAGGGTCTTTCATAAAGCTTAATCTATGTACTTTAGAAAGTAATAAGACTGTTAACAATTTTTACCATCACGTTTAAATTGATAATATTCAAGATTTTATTGGGCTTGTTCCATTTGCCGAGCTTTCTCCACATAATGACTTTATTTTTAAAAGGCAAACATAATACGTATATTATTGATGGTCTGTTTCTGGTGTTATGACATTGTTAACCTGTTGGCATTCCGATTTCTTCCTCAATTATTTCAAAGCTTTTCTCTATTCTATAGCATGTTTTTAGGTATCTAACGATAATATCGACTTAGTCGTCATACGTATATAAGCTCCAAATACCAGGAAAATTATTAAAACTTCGTTAGAGTTAATAGTATTATTAAGACCCTTTACCTATATTTAAAGTCGTATTTTTAACTTGTAAAACTTCCAATTTCTAAGTCAATAATATCATAGGCCTTTGGTAAAAGCGCGTAAGCATTTTCAACCTTACCAATACCCTGATATAAATCTTAAATGAGACCAATTTACACTAAAGTTCCATCGACTAAACACTAGCTTAAAACTTTATCGTAGTAAAGTTAATATAAATACCGTAAATTAATACGTTTAGTAGTTCTAAATATATAATAATCCATAAAGTACATAATTCGTCTCATATCTTCTATGCCGTAATAGTTTCAAGAAATTTTGCGCCGTGAAAAACCGTAATGGAATTAATAACTTGAAGTATTAGCTTACCATTCAAGTAAAATATATATAAAAAAACCTTGGAATGAAAAATGAAATTTTCCTTCAATGTAAATCTAAACGTTAGGATGGTCTTGGAGTACGTTTAACAGTAATAACGAAGTTGTTTAATTACCTACAACGTTGGTAAGTCTATATTTACGTAACCACTTGCTTTTGAAACTTTATAAAACCTGTTAATATTCCGATAGTTAAACCTAAGATATAGTTAACGAAGTTCCGACTTTATTAGGTTTAATACTATTGCTTTTAGCCTTTAAAGATTAAATTAGAGATGCCGTTACTGCAAGCTAAGTCAAAAGCTCTTACCGCCCTTAACCTAAACTAGTTTATTAGTCCAAACGTTAACGTTAATACCGAGTTTTCTTATATTTTAAAGAAAAATGAAAAGGGGTAAGGAATTTCAAAACGTGAAAGATAATAGGGTTAACTATAAAAGTGATTGTTGTCCATCCTATTTAAAAATATTTTTCCCGGGCTAAAGCTGACTTTAGCTCAGCGAATTTCCGTGTAATTAAGTTTCGTAACCATATTTATATCTCTTTTTAATGAGACGTATTACGAATAACCTCCTATTAAGTATCGTATTACCATAACATCTGTTATAATACCCTAAGAACTCTATTTCGCGTAACAATCTTAAATGGTAATGAGGTACTTAAAGTAAAGGTTTTTATCATTATATAGGCCATAAGGGTTTTTACATATTAGGTGGTATAAAAAACGTAGTCGGCGAGTTATTAAGTTAATTTTAGGCTGGTTTCAATATCTTCGTATTAACCGATAACTTTAGGCTTGTTTTCCCCTTTTTAACCTCTTTGCGTTTGAAGTTTATAATACGTAGAAAAAATCCCATTCAAAAGTAAATAATAAGTATATATTATATATTATTAATTTGAATTGGCGTTCAGAAACAGTATGGAGTTTTAATTAGTAGTCCTATTTATCGTAAATCTAACATTTACCAACGTTTGAGTTTAAAGTAAACCCTCTTGGCTGAGTTGAAAACCTTTAAAAAGTGGATTACCCTCTTTCGTCCGTAGATTAGTCACGTCCTTTTGTCCGAGCCTTTCTTTAACTGTATTGGCTTAGTCTTTTATACTTGCGATCAATATAATACGCGTGGGAGGAGTCTTCTTTGTTGTTGCTAAACTTCAAAGCTAAGGGGTATATATTAGTTGAGCTTAAGACTCGAGCACTACAGTCGTTAACGAGGAACGTAACTAGCTAAAAAAACCTTTTGCAAATGGCTATAGGGTATTGTAAAACGTATTTAAACTCTTTATAACCTGTAACAGATTAGTAGACCTATTAGCGTAGTATACTTTCGCCAGCTCCTACGTTTCCCATTCCTTATTAGTAAAGTATCACCCTGTTAAGCATTTAACTAACGAGTTACATCTTAATTTCCATTTCTTTCTTATTATTTAATAAATACAACCACTTCATAATATTTCAATCGATGTAGTACTACGAAAAATTAACATCGTATTCTAAGTTACCCTTGAAGCCATCTTAGATTTTACGAAAAGAAGAATAATTCGTTAGGTACTGAAGGTAGTAATCCTCGGCTTATCTGGTAAAGATACTAGGAAACAAAGAGTAAAAACTTGGCAATTTAATCCTTATTTAGCGGAAAATGTTTAAAAATAGGTGCAACTTAACGTTGAAAAGGTTATACAGCTTACCGTTATTCGTATTATTTTCTTTATCAAATCTTAACAAATGTGGTAATTGATGCGTAATCCGTATCCACTATAAAGACGTATCGAGAGGGAAGGGTGATGTATTAGTCGTAAGGACATTTTAAATCCCTCGATTATACTATAGCTGGTATTAGTCGGAAAATTGATTACCTTTAAATAAGTTTGGAGGGGAAAATTCAATAATTGTATTCACAGTAGGCTCACGCGTGAAGCCATTCATTCTTTAATTTAACTATTAAAACTAAACGTGTTAAAAGGCTTTGTGGAAAGGGACTTAAGGGTTTCCGCGCGCTTGTTCATACTCCTATTAATTTTAAGGGATACGTTGAGGTTTCTGTTTAATTAACTGGTGAACTTAGGAGCTCTAAGTGTATAAGTTAATAATTTTTTACGGCTAAAAATATTAGCTGTCTGAAAGCCTTACGTGAAAGGATATAGGGAATTCATCTGAGTTTGAATAGGAACTTGTAAACGTGTGTAAGAGCTTTAAGGAACGCTTTGCTAGCGATATCTTTAATATCGGTCGTAATCTATTAGAGGTTTTTATTTATGGAGTATTAGTGAAGTACGTTTGCCAAATTACCTTCCTTCCCTTTTTTCATAAGGATTTCAACTTCTTGGATGTACAGCTCAGTCCTAATTTTTATCTTAACCCATTTGAGAGTCTTTTTTCACATATTTAAGGTCCATTCGACAAACTATTCCTGAAAATCGTTAAGGGCGACAGGTTCTTCATTGTTTTCGGTATAATTTTAATTAAAAACGAAACGGCCGATCACGTTAGTAAGGTTTTTAGTTGAAGAGTCTTTGTTGGCGTTCGTGTACCAGAAATCGTTGTTAAAGTGCTTGATAAACGTAGGTCCGAGGTTTTCGATTGATTTCCTCCTAGTGGAATCTTTGATGATATCTATGTCAGCGTTTTAGATAGCTATCTTAAAGTTTTGGCTAGCATAGGAATTGATGGTTTATTTAACAATTTAAAAACGTAGGGACTTGTTTTTTTGGTATAAAGTACTGTGGTAACTTAGATATTTAGTGTAAAGTTGTGTAACGTAGCTTTTTTTTTTTTTTTTTTTTTTTGGCTCGATTTGGCGATTTTCGGTGTTTTTTTCTTCAAGTAGCGATCTCAACGATTGAATTAACGTATGGAGGGCAAAATAGTAAATTAGAGGTAAGACTTGATGTAAAGGGATAGGTCGTAAGTTTGCTGTTACAGTTTGTGTAGTTAAAAATCGTGGAACTTGGTCGTTTTTAAGAATTGCAGTAGTAGTACCTGTAATAGTAGTAGCCATAGTAGTACTGACTTAGCCGTTTATTAACTTGCCCACTTAGTAATTTTTAAGACTTTTAGAAGGTTAATTTTAACGCTTTTAAAAAGGATTAATAATGATTTATTGGTGTTTTTACTTATAATACCGTCGCTTACTTATAGATTGCCGCAAACAACTGTATAGCCTATATATCTTCCCTACTGACTGCTGCGAATAACTATGCAGCGTATATCAGTTTTATTTAAGAATGTTTCTTTTCCCTTGCTAAAAAAAAGCGTAATAATGAGAAAGTCGCTTTTACTTTTACTTAGACAACCTGTGCTTAACCTAACAAATGTTAATCCGTGTTGGTGGGTCTTTATCGTTGCAATGTAGTCGATTTGAATCACTGTGGTTTAAGTAACTGGTGCTGCATTGAAATTGGTTCTGATTCAATGACTTATAATTTCTAAGTTTGGCAGACTGGTAGCCAGTTTGCACGCTAATTTTCTTGGAAAAACGATTTGGCCTGTGTCATACTTTGAAGTGGGCACCTACTGTACTACACTTGCAGTCAGTTCAGTCAAATACCACAAACTGCAGTCAATTTGCAGTCAGTACATTCAACTAACTATAAGTATAGTTGACTTAGCTATATTTCATTTGACTGATATTCCAACAGTTAAATGATATAAAGATGCATGAAGAATTGCGCTTAATTACATCCAAAATTAAAATTATTTATAATATCAGGGAAAAGAGAAACCTCAAAGGGTTTTGCAACAAAGATCTGTCAACCTTACAGTCGTTATTGAAGTCTTAACTATTATCACTCTTTTTGATAAAAACCCTTCAATTAAGGTAAATAAACTCCGATAAAATTCTAAACTCCGCATCTTTTGTATGAAGCAGTCGTAGAGAAAGGCTTCGAAGGATTTTTATATATCTAGAAAAAGAATCAAAGCAATTTTACACTTTTCTATGGCGAACTTAATATCGTGGGTAAAAGAAGTTATAAGGTCTGCAACAAATCGCCTTAACATTTCTCCACTATATTACTTGCTGATTAATCCTCAGATAATATGCGTTCACGATAGCTTTCAAGTTACGATATATTTGAATCCCTTAAATGAATATAAATTCAACCGATCAATCTTTACAAAAGGGGTTGTAATAAGTCTCTATTACCCAATTTCAATATTACCGATAACTTCAATTATTGCTTCATTTGTACGAAAACCACTAAATGTAAACGATTATTATGTAATATTCGAAAAAGTCTTCAGTTTGAATTTTCAATAAGTCTGAAATGAACGGATTATCATATCGTTGAACCCAGTCAACGTGCTTTATATTTGGATAATATTTACATATACATTTTCGTTAAAAACGTTGTTTCTTTGAGGGATAATATATTCAGATCCGTTCTAATCATTTAAAAGATTGTCGATGATATTATCTTCAACTGAAAATTCAGTAAAAAAATTAGTGTAATTAAAGTTGGTAAATAGGTATTTAGGAAGAGGAGCATATTTACCTCAAAAAGAAGGACCCGTCTTGGAAAATTAAATTTATGCTAATTAATTATTTTATAAACCTTTACGAAATTAAAATCATTGTCAAATTTGGTTTTGTATAAATCGGTTGAAACCTATTATATCTTTGTAAGGAACTTAATACGTTTAATAAACTCGACTCTATATTAGCGTACTGCGTTTGCCTTTTTTACACCATAAGGAAGTCGGTATAAGGTATTTATTAATTAGTAGCTTTGATATACATTATAGCATTATTACCGACTGCGTATGAAACATTTGCGTACAATTAGATGAAAATATCTGCTAATTAATATACGGAAGCCTTATTTGTAATATTGGTTACGAATGATAAATATATTATTCCGACAACGATATAGTCGCCGAATTTTAATAGACTCGGTTTTGGTACTTTAACGCATGCGGTCGACGTAGTAAACAACCTGAAAGCTTAAAGGATATTTCACGGTATTTTTAATCATATCTGCTATCGAAATTAGACTTTGATACCGTAATGCACTTAATATTATTTGTAAAAGTAAATTTCAGAATGTATTTTAAAAGGTATGTATAAACTGATCATTTGATATTAAAGCATATATTTATGGTGAAAGCCTACGTATATAAAGTTCGTTTTTTACGTTCGTTATGTAAAGTTGATTTCGCCCGCTTATAAATAGAATCAATATTTTCGTTGATAATACTCTCAGACCTAAACTCCCAAGTATAAATCTCCGTCACTACGTCATCAATAAATTAATCCTAGTATACGATTATTATATAGATTCCGTGAATGGACAGCTTAAGAATCTCTTCTAAAATTCGGCCAAGCTTGAATTACAGTAAAGTAACTCATTTTTAACGTAGAAAAGAATCTGCGGCCTTGTCGCGAAAGGTAATTAGTGCCGGAACTTTTGCGTAAAGGCGATTCTATTTAAATATGGGAAATAGTTTACATAGTAATTAAATAGTTCATAGTTTAACTTTATTCTGGTTTTATTTCAAAAGATTTACAACGATTACTCGAGTACCTGTTTTAATTAGAAACAACCAATAAAAAAATCTAATAATTAACGTCATAGTTTTCCTCAAGGTTTAAAAAGCGGGTAAAAAAGGAAATTCCGTTAAATCTATAGTTAAAGTAACCCATATAATGTGATAAAGAAGTTTATACCGAATGAAGCCTTAACAAGGGTTGAAAACAGCAATAGACTAACTATACGAATAGAAGGCTCTATCGAGAAACCACTTATCAAGATATTACTTGATGTTGGATGGGGAAAAGAATAGGGATGCCTTGGTGAATTGAAAGATTGCTAGATTTCTAACGATGAATACTTCATTTTTTGGCATGGTTAAATTGGGTGTATGTTAACGCATTGGAGTGTAAAATTGATAAAGTACTTTTTTGCGTGATTACAAGCGGTAAGAAGTAACAGTGCTATAAAAAAGATAATGGGAAATGCATAAGAAAGCACTTGATCTACCGAAAACATTTCCTACAAAACGCACTAACATCACAAAATAAAATACAGTTAGTATTAAAATAATATTGAAGTATAGTATAGTTGAATTTGATTATATGAACTGCAATTCATTTACAGTAAAGTGCCAAATTTAATTTGAGGCACGAGACAATAAATTAACTATACAAATTAGTCCAAAAACCGGCTAGCAGTTTACGAAATTTGGAAGAAATAACGATCCACGACTTAACTACTGCAACACTCACTATTGCTACTTCAACCATACTTTGAATCAACAATATTGCAACGTTTAAAGCCCTATCAATGGTTTCTACACAATCAACCAGTATACCAGGAGTTTGCCACGTTTAGATTAATGAAATCGTAATTGTTGCTAGAGGGGCTTCATATTTGGGGTATTTAGGCAAAATGGTTGAAGGAACTTATCTAGTTTCAGATAAGACTTTGAAAATGTGTATAAGAACGATGAGGGGAGTTACGATCAGAAATACCTTTATCTTTGCTTTTACATACCCATTAAGGATCTCCATTTGCAGTGTATTCATATAATATATTTTCAGGATTTTCTTTCTCCCCTTTCTTCATAAGAACGTCAATTTGGAGATTGTACAGATTAGTTTCTAATTTTTCTTTTACCCTGTTTATTTGAATATTTCCACATATAAGTAATCTATTTAATGACTATTTGTAGAAATCATCTATGGTAATACCTCTTTAATCAACTCTAGGTTAATCTACGTTAAGCTTATAGTGTAGAATTATACTAATTAAAACCACCTTCAAATTTATCAATTACAACACAAGTTAAAAATATACAAAATAAGGACTTTAATGGTTCAATAAAAATATTGAAAAACCAATATTTGACTCGGATACAGTAATTAATATAATGCCGATAAACTTAATAAAGTTAAAGTTAATAATCTTCATAAACAACTATTTTACGTCTTCGACCTGACATAAAATTCCTTGGCATGAGTGCACGGACCACTTTTTTAAGAAAGATTAGAGGCCTATACTGTAAACCCTAATAGTGCTTAACTTTGTGAAATTTTTTCAAGTCCAGCCGTTCTTAATAGCATTACTTCACACGTACCCTATTCCATCACAACATCACTCATTGGATCGAATACCACTTGATTCTTTTCCGGCAACCCTTTTTTGGCCATGGAGATCATCGTCGGCCCGACGCACCGCCCGCGTAGCGGTGCATCCAGAGAATATCCCTCACAAACAACGATTTCATCCTTTGTTATGCCAATATAGTCCTTCAGACTTAAACTTACAAACTGAAAGTATGATTTTTTTTTTTTGCTTGAAGGTATAAAAAACCTTTATTATAAGAGCTCGTACTTAACGGCTCTATTTTTATTTTTTATCTTTTTTTATTTATTCATTTTAAGCTGTTACCACCTATACCGTCATCCCGCCCGCTTAGTGAGGCGTTCGACTTTATTTTGGTTACATTTTTTATCTTTTCACAAAAGACTTTTTACGACACACCACCCACTTAGTAATACACCTAATTTTACGATTTATTTTACACTTTTTGGGTTTGCAACTAGTGGTAAAAAGGTGGCTCGAGTATCAAAATATATCTCCCTTATCGTTATGAGTTTTTAGCCAAGATATTTGTATTTTATAAAACCTTTAATCTTTTAGAGCTGTTAGATCTTCAATTGGAATAGGTGTCGAATGGGGATTAAGATAGCCGTATAGCACAGTCTGGCTGACTATAGTTTTTACGCCCTTACAGATCTTTAAACTATAGGGTATCTTAAGGCCTTGATTGAAAGGCTGGCTTAAAGTTCGATTCTTGCTACTGGGAAAGGTTTTCTTTTTATTTGTATATCGTTTTTTTAAATAAAGGTTGTAAATGGCGATGGAGTTTTCTTTACACGTATATTTAGTCGAGATTCATTTTCGAAACATCTAGTGGTATCCACCCTTTTTTACGTGACATATAGAAAAATTTATACAATTATAATTCATATTTATAGTAATGAGTTAATTCGTTACACGTAGGAAAAACCAATACTATTAATTATAAAACCATAACGGCATTTCATATATACGTATAACATATTACCTGAAAATTAGCTACAAGTGTATAGGATTAGGTTTTCAACCTTATATATTTGTTTTATTGGAGACACAGATTTCTGTTACAATGGTTTATTTAATTAGTTGTATGGTATAATTTATAAAAAACTCGAATCTTCGAATAGGGTGATTGTTGTATGGTAGGATTACTGAAGTTACTAGCCTTCCCACCAGCATATTAAATTTGACATTACCGAGCGTCATACTATACTAGCCATATAGTGGGCACTACCGAGTGATCGTAAATCATTAAAAAAAAAACTATTTTATCAACAATAGCGATCTGATCTTTAAAGTTGGATTTATTATAATATTTTTCAACAAAAACAGTCTAATAAACAGTTTACTATCATCAGTAAACTTATTCAGTAAATATTTGTTCAATACAAACGTATAATACGAAACGTATTTACTTTTAAAGTTTACAATATAATGATGAAGCTCGATATCGGTATGGTAACTAAAGGCATATTGTAGATTATGACTAAAGAATTATGATTTCCTTCGATTATTATATTTATTTAAACCAACCACAAAAACCTTTATAAGTACTTCTACAAATTTGAAACAAACAATCAAAAAACTTCAATAATAGCTGTAACGACTTTAAAAACATATAAAGTTCAAGAAATAAACGAATTTAGGTAAATTAACGGTAAAAATAACCACACCAATACTATAACCAAAACCATGCCCAATGATTTCATGAAAGAGTTGGTAAAGAATATCAAATAAATCATTTGAATCGGGAAATATAACAACCAACTGGCACTTTATACGGATAAAAACAATTTTTAGCAATTTAGAAGATTATCAGAATCATGATACCTATAAAAAACGTATGGAAAAATATTAGTAAAAGTTATAATATTGATAACATTTAGGTTTACAACGGAGGACTTGTGCGCGAGAATAGAGGAAGTTGGTACTTGGACTTATATGTTGAAAGTTTGCAAATATAGTTAAATCTGGGTACAAAATGGTCGATAATTAATGAAGCAATATTGATAGGGATGACGAAAACTTTGCACTTTACCGTTAATTGACACTCGAATATACTGGCACGAATATTTAAAACCAAAAGTCTCTAGTATTAAAATCACAATTAATTACGATACAGTCAATTTAATCATATTGAAAAAAAGTTGATTGTGTTTACTACAAGATGACTATAGTATGGTTCACAACTCAATATGATGTACGGACGAAGCAGTAACCCATAAAAACTAGAATTTGGACCAGCTAACGATATACCAAACTTAAAAGAACAATACACTACTTTTAATGCAAATACCAGTTTACTTTAACTAGAGATTCGAATCGACTAATTTGAAAAAATAAAACATAGTATAATGCAGGTTGTTTTAAAAACAAATCTAACGATTATAATGCTAGAGTAGGTGTACAATATACGTGAATTTATGTGTGGAGGAGAAGGGAAGAAATTCTACATTGCTGGTAGAGTAGATGCTATTGGTATAGTGTTTGGACCAGGATTAAGTTTAGCTCATCGGCTCATATACATAGAGATGTATATAGTATTATTTAATGGGCGGATACATGTTGTGTAACGCGTGGTAAGGGTCCTAAAAGTCGCTCGATACTGCAAAGAACTCTTGCGCATGAGGAACGCCCCCCCGCCGAACCTTTTACAAATAGAAGCCACCATAGTAGCTGTCCCAATGCTTACCTATTACGCCGAGAGTTAGTACTCCGGTTATGGATAAAAGGGACTTGAATAACAGTTTACGGTTTTACTTGTCGCTACATCTAGGGCGGTTGCTCCATTATATAAGAATTCATCTAGCGTTATTAACCTTAGAAACTTTGGCCTGCCCTTTAGTAAAATCGCCTTTGAATAATAACGGCTTCGTTTCGCATTTTGGTTAAAACAAATCGATACCGGGCACACCTTTATATAGTGTATCGAGGCGAAGCCTATTACAGAGTTTATAGAAGCCGGGACATAAATACCTATGAGTATACCGATTGGCAGGCAAATAGCTTTTCGCGCCATTGTAATGCCCCGGCGCTTTGCGCGACTTTATATACGCGTAATACAAAATACTTCTATCGACCTCGAAAACCTCCCTTCACTATATCTACGGCTTAATACGGTTAAGGTACGTTCGCGTTTTTTCGCGGTTGATGACGAGTTTTTCAGTTTTCCACAGCCTATTTTACTTGCCTTAAGGTTTTCTCCCGGGTTCCTCAACCCTCTTATGGGCGGATAAACCAAAGAGGACACTACCTCGAACTTTTAAACCTAGTACTTAAACCTCAATTAATGCTATACTACAGTTTTTATTAACGAATTCGAATAAGTTTTCAATGGCCGGCATTATATTAGTTATGTATATACAATTTACTGTAATAGGCGTATAGTTACACAAAGGTTCGATAACTTACACTTGATTATACACGTCTTTAATACAAAGTAAATTGTTGTATTTGAAGGGTTTAAAGCGGTTACGCGTATTACATTAGACAAAATAACGGGAAAAGTTAATAATTTTTTTATAATATATGGATTAATTAATCATCCCGCCACTTTTTCCTATTGGACTTTCCCAAGATTCCATGCAGTAATTGTATCGTATCTGGACTTTATTAGGGTTAAATGAAACTTTAGGTATATAGGTATTGACAAAAACTAAATCGCGGATAAGTTCACGAACTTTGGCGCCAAATACTTTCCCGGCCTATACAATGATAACCCAAACTTTACGAATGAAATAAAATCGTTTTACCGGTTCCAATTTAAACTCATTTAAAAAGAGTAATACATTAAAAAGGAAGTTATATTATCCGTATAATATAAGAGTCAAGGTTTTATATATAAAATTAAACTTAGGCATTAATTTGTCAAATTCCATAGGTTCGAAACCTTTTTACTTTTAAATCCGTCCTTATGATCCCTTTTAAATAGATTTCTCGCGATAAAATACGGGTACGGAAACTTTACGTTGTATTTCCGGAGATTTAGACTTTTTAAAGCGGATAAAAGTTTCTTCTTTACCATAAAAAGCGTAAAGTAAGCTATCTAATTTACTACCTGTATTCGGTAAAAGTTTGAAAGTTTTAATTTCGGCTCCTTTAAAAACCTTTAAATAGATGGATACGCGATTTTAATATAAAAAGAATTTTTTCGGAGCATGGATTTCTCCGGGTTTTCGCCCAAATTACAAAATATTTTTCGAAAAACAAATGAATTTAAGTCATAAATTTATAAAGTTATGGTTTCTGCCCACCAATAACAACAGCGCTTTATGCCCGCTAGGGTTTATGTATAATACCTGCCAGCTCTTACACATATACTTTTATTATCACTTCCATATTATTATCGATAAAATAAAGGATTTATACCTTTTTTAATTTTATAATATCCGTTACCAAAGCCTTAAATGTCGCCGCCCAATATGCTTCTCCTTTTCAAAAGGGAGCTATAAGTTTCGGGGAGGGACTCGGAATAACGGCGGGAGTAGGGGCTTAAGGAACGGTCAACGCGACGACGGGAAAAGAGGTAACAGACCAATTAAAGATAAAGTCTGTTTCCCTTCCATTGCCAATTTCGTTGCTGTCGTCGCCTAAGCTTACTTAAACCCATTTAATAACGTAGCTGTTGGTAGATCTTTAGATATTGCAATGTTATCAATTCGATTGGTCGAAGTAACTATAGTATTGCGTGATCAAGTGGTTGATGTATCGTTCTAGGTTTGGAAAACCGCTAGCTGGTCTGAATAGTGATTTATATAGCCAATTTTTTGGCTTATGCCCTAGTGTAAAGTGGGTGCATATTTTACTTACTTTGAAGCCAATATAGCAATCCCGTACAAAACAATACACTATATTTGTAGTTAGTCTAGTTAACTTTACTGTAAGTAAAGTTAACCTATAATACTGAAAATAATATTATTTTAACACTAACGGCGTTTTAGTTTGTAGGCATACGCCAGTGTGATTCACCAATATTTTCAGTAAGCGTAAAATTACGACTTTATTAATTAGTCAGACCCCTATTAATTTTAATTGATATCCGTATCTAATTGTATCCATCTATATTTAAACTCGCTCTAATTGCCGTTAATTTCCCTATAACCCCAAGGTTCTGCCTTATCGACTACTATAGAATATTTTTCCGCTATAGACTTTTATAAACTTATACTTTAGCTGTACCAATTAAAAAAGTCGCTATTATTAATCCCCTGGATATTTTTAATTTACCAGTATATTCTTGGTCGGCGCTATGTAATTTAGGCTTTACAGATCACCTATTAATATAGCTCTCGATACAAATAATTAGCCTATTATTATTTATAATCATTTGAAAGGTCTTATTCGGCTATATCTTCGTAATAATATTAGTAGGATTAATTTTGCTATTTTCTTACCAGTATTCCTAAATATCTTTCCTTTCGTAGGCGTCACAAAGTGCCATTACTTCGATTATCAAAATTTTTTCGCTGGTGGTTCCAAATTTCGCAAAGGATTCGAACAGGCTCCTTGAATCGATACAAATTACTATTAGAATAAAAGGATTACTTAACCAACTTGTAATAACGTTAAAGGTTTCTTCAAATATTATGCCTATATTAAATCCTGATATTATATCTTCAATATCTAAATCTAATACGCTTCGTATAATTCTTTTATATTTAATAAAGGTTTAGTAAATTAGGCTTTCGATAATATTAAATTGGTCTTTTCGCCTATCTTTATTAACGAAAGTTATTAGAATACCTATCCATGAAAACAAATAGGTGTTATTTGTTAAACAAAAACCTATTTGAAAAAATTATTAACTTGGATTTTAACGAGTAAATTATAGTCATATTGATCTCTCGGTTCAAGTTTCGTATTTGCTACTTAATCCTTTTGTCCAGCCGGTTAAAATCGTTACTTATTAGGTTTTATATTTATTCTGCGATGAAAAGGTTGTGAAAGGCCTTTGGTTAATATAAGGTGGTAATATAACTGCCATAGGCACGTAATTTTGAGTACTGTTAAGCCGCGGTTACGTTAGTTTTGTCGATGATAGCTAAATTAATACCCCGACCTTTTCAACGAAAATTAAAACCGGCGTTAATACTAAATATACAGATACATGATCCGTTACAATTAAGCTAATCATCTTTTCCCAACGTCGTAACCGACTAATAACTTCAAAACTTGGAGTTCTTAATCGTTTATTATTTTAATATTACAAAGTTAGGCGTTTCAACGAAAAAGGTATTGTTAATTTATATACTTATCAGGTTCAAGTCCTCTTTTTACTTTATTAATAAATATGGGTCGTATATTAATGATTTTATACCTAACCGTAATTTAAAGTATAACTAGTAGAATAAAAACTAATAAATTCTTATTTTAGCTAATCCGTATCATGGTTTAATATATCGTATTAACTTTTCTATAGGATAAATAGGCCGTGATTCATATAGAAACCATAGTAGTACAATACGTTATAGGTCTGTTACTGATTTCGTATAGGTTTATATTATATTTTGGTTATCAAAAGTAAACTTGCTTTTAATTTTAACTGAAGAATTTATTACCAAAAAGATATTAAACGCTAAATGATTTTCTAAATCGTTCAAAATCACGTAAAAATTTAGTCTTTGTCTTTATTACAGTATCTTCAAGCGATAAGACGTAATTTTTCGTATAGCTGCCCTATAATCTTACCTTTGACCTGGTAAATAATCCTCGATTCAAAAATAGTGCCATTTAAGTGTTAAAAGTTAAAATAAGCCTTTAATGCGAATTATACGACTATTAGAATTAGTAAAGCATTAATATCGACCTTATCGCTTTTCTTAAAAAGTTTTCCAAAAATGTTAATCGTACCTTATACTCGAAACTTTAGTGTTAAGTTTTTTTTTTTTTTTTTTTTTTTTACTTTATTAAGTAATATTGTTAACACAACAAGATATATATTCCTTCTTTCTAATGTTTCTTGTCCAGGGGGTTTTCCATACCGGTGGCGTTTTATCGAACTATCGATAAAAGGTAAAGTAGGTTCGTATTAGCTTAGTGGCTTAGTTCAAGGATTTTCATTGTTATTAACCTAAATATAAGACTTAACCAAATAATACGGAAAGATATAGAACCGTTAGCAATTTCAATAACTACTTTGAAGTTAACAATATTAAAATTTTTATATAGGCCTTTCTATTTACCCAGATTTTGTTATACAAGAACTTTACTTTATAACGGTAAAACAAATACGTCGATTGTTATAAAAAAGGTTTTAGTATTAAAATATTATTGATTTGGCGGCGTGCCCACTGTTTCAGCAATTTCTTCAGTTTTTTACCATAAATTACAATTAGCTTTTAGGAATTTACTAATAGTAAAGATTTACTCGTTAAACTTAAATAAGATTTAAAGATTAGAAGTGTCGGTATCAGACCGTTAAGGTCTATAATATCGTTCATATCCTTTAACGTTATTTAAAGGCAAGTCTCCAAATTTATAAACCTTTGAATTTCTAACGTAAAGATATTATACGTTTAGCGTAGTAAGTTATATGACTTTTCAACCTTTCCGATACTTTAATAGGCTTTTATAAGTATTTATTTACACCGGATATTTATTATTTTGATATTTTCTTCAAACTTTGTCGCCGCAAAGTTTATACTGATATCGTCAACAACGATATTAGGTAGGCCAAAGTACGCATTAATTTATAATATCCTTAACGCTTCTTATGTATCCTTTAACGAAATGGACTTGAAAAACTTAGCTCCATAAAATAAAGTTATGACGTTAACTACGTAAAAAATAGGCGTATAATTAAAATAAAATACGTTAATAAAAACATTGTAATGAAAGTACAAATCGTTTTTCAAAATAAACTTAAATTTCCGGAGTGTTGGTAGGCCTTTGACGTTGCAAAGTTGTTGATTCGATTGGTCTTCGAAGTAACAGTAGTATTGCGTGGTCAAATGGTGGATGTATTGTTCTAGGTTTGACAGACTGCTAGCCGGTATGCACTGTAATTTGTATGGCGAATTGCTTGTCCCGTGCCCTAGAGTGAAGTGCAGCGTACTGCACTCTATTTACACCCAATGCTATAAGTTTCCACAAGGCAATACACTTGTAGTATGGTCAACTTTACTGTAAATAAAGTTGACCTACTCTACTGCATACAATACTATTCTAATACGGAGGGTTTTTGTAAATATTGAACAGTAGTGGAAAAGATTTATAATTGCTTTTAGGTCAAAGTATTCCATATTTTTATATTTTACGAACTCTAGGATTTTATATATCTTATTAACGGTGAAGTAATGAAAGCACCGATGTAATTAACGTATCTTTAGCTTCGTCAGGATCAATACTATTACTTTAGAGCTTTAAAAGTAAAACTATAAGTGTTCATATTGAAAAGCGAGGGGAAACCTTTAACCGTTTTTAACTCACTAGTTGGCGTTAACGTTATTATTAACTCCAAAGGTCTTTATATTGTGTTAATAAAGAAAAAGAGGGGGTAAAAGACTTAAAATAGAAAACGTAATCGATTTAATCATAGTTTAAACTACCATTATTCCTAATAACAATAATTATTCGTTTAGTCCGAAGTTAATTTCAGTCTTAATAATGTCGTAACGATTATTTTAATAGCCATAGTATTTTTCCTCCATAATATCATATATTGTAAATAATATTTTATCCAGTACCTTACTTTTTTTATATTTGTTATAATACCTCAAAACATATGGTTTATATTAATATTTCAAATGTTCAAAGTATATAAAGTTTTGAAGGTTTAATTAAGATAAAGGTAAATGTCTTTAAAGTTTAAGTGATATAAAAAGGTGTAGTCGGCTAATTATTAGGCTACGTTAAAAATAGTATTTTTATACCATTCAATTTACTTAATGGTATTAATACTCTTAATGAACTCATCGCCTTTAATATTTGCGATTTAATTGAAGTGGTTTTATTCAGTACTGGTGAAATATGAAATATAATACATTACCTTTTTATTGTTTCGCTAGGACGAGGAATAAAAAGTTAGTTAATAATTGGATTTATCACAAATTTAACATTTTTTGCTACTATTACGATAATAGTATTTACGATGAATAAATTTGTTTAAATTTCATCCTCATTGGCATTAGCGTAACTATTATATTTAATTTGTAGTACATAAGCCAAACCTTAGACGTTAAAAGCATTCGTAGCTGCATTTATAGTCAACGTAATGAATTACCGCAAGGTTTTTTTTTCATGATGAAAAAGTTGTTAATTTTTAGGTATATACTAAACGAGTTTGGTTTACATATTATCATAGTTCTAAAAGAAAAGAGTAACTATTTTAAAAAGCCTTTATAAGTGGTATTTAGGAATTTTAAAACGTATTAAACTTTTTAGTACCCGTAATAAATATCTGTATCTATTGGCGAAATATAACTTCACTAATATATGCTTTTCCTGTTACATATTAATATAACATTAATTCATTAAATATTTGGTTAACTATATTTATTAATATTTCTTTCCTTTTCTTTCTTAATATTATTATAGTCTACCTCATAGTAGCCTAGTTTGTATGGTATTGGGTAAGGTAGGTATCGTATTTAAAGTGGCTTTTTATATTATTATACCCTTTATGAAAAGTCAGGATTTGTATTAAAAAGTTTAGGTAATAAGTCCTGGCGTATCTTATACGGTGTTTAGGAAATGGTAGGTAAAAACCTGAAAGGTAAACCTCTATTCATTCTAAAATATTAAAAAGGGGTATTATTCTCGTGTTGAAGAGGTTAACAAGTTTTATATCATACTTCTCTACGTCATTCCAGATTTTGATGAAGTTTGTAAGGAGTTTATAATTAATATCAATTATCTTAATAGGTTTTAGGGATAGGTCGCGATAATTATCACAATCTTTATTAGTGGTTTTTTAAAATTGAAGCATTCAATCCTCCAAAACACGGTGTTAAGGGTAATTTCCAGTCGCCTTGCCTAAAGTGTAAATTCTTGTAATATGACTTATAATAGGCTCGCGTATATAGGTAAATTTGTTGTGGAAAAGCCTTTAAGGAGCTTAGTAATTGCAATTCAAGTGTTAAGGGGTAAAAGGGACTTCAAGGTTTTAAGGAACTTGAGAATTTTACTTAATTAACTAGTGTAAAGCGTTAACGTTAATTCCTCTAACCGTGTTACCGGTTATTACTTTACGTGTCCTGCCACCTCTAAAAGAGAATTTCGTATTATTTAATAGGGTATTATATTGACGAACAGATTAATAGGTTTTTTATCATTAACGCGTAAAAAGGTGTAACTTAATTAAGGATAAAGGGGTAACTTTCTAAATCGTGTATAAATGCATTAAGGTTTTCAATACCTTCTTCTTCAGGGCATTGATCTCAAGCGTATTGCTTAAATTGAGTTAGGTCGAAGAAAGGTTTTGCTAATTTAGTAGAGTTTTTTTTAAATTTGTAAATTCCTCATAGTTAAAGTTTTTCTTTAACCTTAACTTAATATCTTCTTAAATACTCTTTTATATATGAATAGTTTAATCCTTAATAAACTTAGCCTCTTTATCAAAAATTGAGTTATCACGGTTAAGGTTTTCGTCTTTATCGTAATCTATAATGTAAAAGCTAACGAAATTAAGCAAATACCTTATTATTAAGTTTTTGTTGACGTTATACACTTAAAGATTTTATCGAAATACTTTAATAAAATGGGGTCCAAAAACTTTAATTAACTTTTTTCGCTTTTACTAAATGATATTTTAAAGTTTTGATTAGTATATGATTTCATAAGCAAAGTACTTGGTAATCTTTAGGCGTAAGGACTTAGTGTTTTGGTAAAAAGTCGCGTGAGAACTTGGCGATTTAATATAAAGTCGTATAACGTAGCTTTTTCAGCGCGACTTAGTTTTTTTTATCGCTAAGGGTAACGATCTTAGGGATGAAATTAGCGTAAAGGATGTAAAAAAAGTAAAGTAAAAGAAAAACTTAGTATTGAGGTAAAGGTTTTGGTATAAAGGGTAAGGTCAAAGGTCGTTTGTTATTTTGCCGAAGAACTTAATCATTTTTGTAATAATAATGCCTATAAGAGTATTAATTTAGCAGTTGAGAAATTTACAAAACTTTAAAACTTTTAATAATTAATCCTAACGTTTTTGGAAAAAATTTGGTAAATATTTATTTGTATTTTTAATAAAAATACCGTCGCTTACTTTCACATTGACATTGTAGACTAACGTAATCTAAAAGTCTTCTTTATTTTCCAGCCGTTGTGGACTGGCGTAGTATTAATAAAGGCTCTTCGTAAAAATCTTTCCTATATGCTAACCGCCATTTATTAACATAAAGCGTAACCGGAAAGTACTTTTTTCTACTTAGCTTATCTATGCTGAATCCAATAAGCACCAATCAGTATTGGTAGAGCCTTAGACATTACAATGTTGCCAATTCGATTAATCGAAGTAATAGTAGTATTACGTGGTCAAGTGGTGAATGTATTGTTCTAGGTTTGGCAAACTGCTAGCCGGTCTGCATATTAATTTGTATGGCCATTTTCTTGGCCTGTACCCTAATGTAAAGTGCGCACATACTGTAATTGCTTTACAACCAATATAGTAGTCCTGCACAAAATAATACACTATACTTGCAGTTATTATAGTTAACTTTACTGTAAGTAAAGTTGACCTACTGCACTGTAAATACTATTATATAATGATCACACTAAATACCCGTGAGTATGTAGAAGGTGTTCAGAGGGTTTATGTTAGCAGTAAGGTAGCAGAGGTAACAAAAGGTGCAATATCAAGACTGTATTCGTGCGAGTGATGATCAGAAGCCGTGAGGCTATTCAGGGTAGACTGAATACTTAGATTAACAACTGAAGAGCTATGAAGGAAATACTATCTATCTTGGTAATGAAAGTGTCCTTATATATCCGCGCCTTCATACGTCTTCAGTGTAGGCTCGACTGGCTCGACGTCGAGTCCATCGAGTCCCGGTGTGCAGCTCGACTGGCTCGATACCGAGTCCATCGAGTCTCACACCATGCTGACCCTAACCCTTGTATACGGTGTGTCTATTGTGGATCCCTAGTGTTTGCCGAGAGGCTGTGTCCAACCGATTTCCTTCGTTATCTGCTGCGGAGCCGCCGCTGGTGCGCCCTGCAGATGTTGGGTCATAACATATTATTCTAATAGAAGCCTCGTTGTTTCCAATAGAGCCGTTATAAAGGCCTATACCGCATCACCTTTACCGCCTTTACAGTGGTGCAAAAGGGCTATCGTAAAACGTTTAAACGCCTGAAAGGCGTTTTCGTTGTAATGGCAGGATAATAAGATGCTAACAGCTTAGAGGTGTTAATAAAGACGGGAATACACCCGCTTTTACGCTTTGTTACTATTACTTTTCATTAAAACTAGTTTTTTACGCTCGGGGGTTTTCGGGGATTATATACATATAACGGGCGCATTTCACGCTTTTCTCTTTACCAGTACAGGCTCTGTTACTAACCTCCGCTAACAAAAAACGAACATAGCCTGTATAAAGCTGGTTCTCTCTATTAACGACAGGGCGAAAGCTGGTCGCATGGACTAAAAGGGTTAAAGGGGGGAGGAGAGACGTTAGGGAGGTAAGAAGCGTGGGGAGTTACGCTTAGGATGCGTTTAATACGCTTAAAAACTAACGGCTCTCGCGTTTGATCGCATCGGGACTACATATGTATAGAACGATCTTTACGCGATAAAACCACTATTACAAGTTAATATAAGTACCTAAGTTAAGGGTAAAAAGGGTATTAAAGTATATAATAACACTTTTTTTTTGTTTTTAGTTACGTGGTTATTTATATAGAATAAGGTTTCAATCTTTGGGGCCGTATTAAAATAAGGTCCCTTTTTATATAAGATAGCAACGTATAAACCACAACATATGTACAGGGGGTTCCTTTATTACTACAGTACACCCTACGTCGCTCACACGTAACTGCGCACGCGTTTCACTTTTACCCCTTACATAGGCTTTTACTTTGCTTACTTTTTAGCTTTACGGGGCTGTCTTTGCTTAAAGGGCTAAAACGGTTGTATTTTTGGCGCGATTAAACGTTAAATAGAGACTAAAATAACCGCGTTTCACGGCCCGACCAAGGCTATAGTTTACACACCTATGGGTCTTTAAGCTACAAAGCACTCTATAATCTTAATTGGAGGTATGGCAGGGAGCTAAAGGGGCTTTGAAAAGTTACGAAGCCCCACTTTAAGATTCCTCCCGCCAGTATCTAATGGTATATTTCTTCGTAGCTAGTGTACCGCCTTACTGTTGGTACTACCCAGTAATAGCATAATAAAATAGTGTTATTTAGGTTCATAACACCACTTGGAATATAAAAATTATTCGTTTTTAAGATTATCTTGGTTTTAATCTTTATTTATGGTAATTTATCAAATAAATTTTACTATAGAATTCAAATTGAATTTAAATTTTGTTCAATAATTGAAATATAAATTAAATATTATTATTGATATTATTTCTCAAAATCATAAACAATGTATAAACCCAGTCTCCCAGTTTTTTAAAACTATATTAACACTAATTCAAGTAGTCAAAAAGACCTATATAAGCAACGTTTTAAGGTTGGTTATTAATCGTACTTTTTCCCTTTCTTCGAACCTATAAATACAATCATAATACAATAATGTAATCAAATAGGCCTATATTCAAACCGTGGTAAAGTCGACTAAGACTTCTATATAATACTACAACCTTATCCTAATTATTCAATAAAAAAGTTGGTAATATCTTTCAGACTTTCCTCAAACATATTATAATGATCAATTTTGCTACCCATCCCCCACCTCTCCCCTTCACCTCTTCTACCAAAAAAAAATCAGTTATCAAAGTAAATATATTCGTTGGGTTCGTGATGTTATGCGTTGGCTTTGAATCGTTAATAATAGATAGAATGCATATTTGCAGTTGCTATGAATTTAGTTTGCATTCTCTTGAGGTTGTCAGCTTAGACTTTTAAAAACAATATCAGTTGTTTGAATAGCTCTCTACCGCTACTTCTTTTGAGCGGAAATAGGTCAACTATCATTAACAATGATTTATACCAACTATATAGCCGAGTTCTGAAGCCGTTCGAATAGACCGTACACCCCTTATTAGCCACAAGCCTGGCTTCAATCATACAGTGTATATATATATGATATCTCGAGACTAATATCCAACCCACTCGCTTTTTTCAAAGAGAGAAAGAACTACTTATAAACTCTTTCAACTAAAAACCCCAGCCCAAAGCTGCGACGCCGACCGCGAGTGCATACTTGGACAGCTCAGCCCCGGGTTGCAGCTTCCAGCCAGCAGCGGTGGCGTACGTTCGCGTTGGGGGGGGCGGCCCAACAGGGCTGCCGGGGGG